>LBNU01004476.1:0-35769 GCA_014162995.1 Artemisia annua | reverse complement strand
AAAAAAAAAAAAAAAAAAAAAAAAAAAAAAAAAAAAAAAAAACCCCTTTAAAAAAAGCCGTTTAAAAAAAAAAAAAAAAAAAAAAAAAAAAAAGTCCTTAAACAGAATTTTACGATAACTAAAACATCCAAATTATAATCACAAGTCATGCCCGCCCATCGGGCGGGTTTTGAAGTCTAGTGTATATATATATATATATATATATATATATATATATATATATATATATATATATATATATATATATATATATATATATATATATATATATATATATATATATATATATATATATATATATATATTCTATAAAAGTGACTTTATGTATTTGATTTTGCGTTGAAAAATGCTATCTATGGCACTTTGAAAATGATTATTTCTCATTTTATCTTTTAAAAAAATTATTTAGTTTCTATTTTCAGCCTTGTTTTCTCTTTAAACATAATAATGCACATTGCTTCCGTAAAGTCAGAGACGGCACTAATTTGAGTATAATGCACATGTATTGAATAGTAATGAAACAAAAGCATTAAACACGTGAATATGATTTTTGATTGGTACCCTATCGACTTCTTTGTGGTCACGGTTATTGGTCTAGTTATAATCCTTGACATCATATGAAATGTGTTTTTTGTCTTTCGCTGTGGATATTTATCAAATTCATTTTTTATGGGCAATGTCTGATAGGCAGAACTTGAACAAACTTGTTCACACATCTCCAATAAGAGCATGAGGTGCCTTAACGCATGAGGTGTGTTATTGCTTAACTTCCCACGTTAAAGGCCAAGTTAAGACACCGCCTGCGTGAGTTATAGCTGCGTTAACGCAGCATGTCATTGCCTTAACGTTGCGTTAAGTGTGATGCTTTTTGTGAGTTAAGGAATAACTCACCCAAGTTGACACACCGTCCCCTAAGTTATTGAATAACTCAGTTTTTTGTTTGTTTAATTATGATAAAAGTGGAGCCCAAAATCTTGAGTTAAGTCGAGTTAAGGTGAGTTAAGGTAACGGGTGTTTTTTGGTGAGTTAAGGTGAAAAGGTTAAAGCTGACGTGGCGATGTGTTAAAGTTTAACTCGGTGTTAAGACACCCTTTGCTCTCAGGTCCTATGATTCTTTTTATAAACTAAAAGAGAATCTTTATATCCAATGAGTCGACTCAACTTATTCGACCTGCTCTCTCTTTTCTTTTCTTTTTTTCTTATTAGAAATTACTCATTTTGGCTCGTTAGCAACCTAAATTCAAGGTTAGATTTTACACCGATTAAAATCATATACAACAAAATGGCTTTTTAGTTAAAATTTAAAAGACGAAAAGTTCCGTGTAGTTTTTATATGGAAATACTATTAGGGACTCCCTTACAAGTGACACCAGGTTCCGAAAAAGGCTTAAGAAGCTGGTAAGGAGGAATTCCAACTCCATTCCTATTTTTTAAACTATCATCAGCATTCCTACCATCTATGATTCCTTCCAATTCTTGTAACCTCCCTGCGAATATTTCATAAGCCGCTTTGATCTTCGGGTTTGCCTCAAATGATGGTTCCATTTTATGTCCGATATATTCTTCATCTGGTGAATGATTTGATAAAACATCTAAAACACACATAACTTGTGAGGCTTGAAGCTGAGAAGGGAATGTAGCCAAAAGTTCATCTTCGGGCCTTTGTTTAAAGCTCTCCCATGAATCTTCTGTTGGGTCCTCACACGGCATTTTGACTCTAGAAATAGGGGACCTGCCAGGAACGTAACCTGCAAAGTCATATTGACCAAAGTTTACTGCTGCGTGGTGACCTGAAGTTACCCATATCATTGTTGTAAGAATTTTGATAAGGTCTTGTGGTGTTTCCAGAACGGGCCACCATGGTTCATCTTTCTTGTCTTGGTGACCCATGGTCCGAATCTCTGTCCACCAAGCTTGAAGCTCTTCATCAGATGTCACAAGATTTGGTTCAGGGTAGTAATGGTTAACATAGTTTGTAACCCAATCTTTAATGGCATCCCAAAGGACTAAACCATCATTTGCATAAGGATAATCTTCGATGGCTAGCTTTAGACCATGTAGAGAGTTTGGATCTTCCTCAGCCATACCTCTACATATTAGAAAGTACAAAGTTTACATTAGTTACTAGAATGATAGAAATATAGAATCTAACCGCTAATATGTGTGTATGTCTTTTTTCTCTGGATTACCTCCTAATTAGGTCTGCTGGTAGTGCTTCTTGATCAAAACGCCACAGTTGACCATATGCAACTGCACTTAACTCTATACTATACTTTCCAGGTGAGAAGCAAGATTCGATAACCCCCCCATAGTTGATGAGGGATTCCCTAGCTAAAGCATTGATCTCCATTGTGTACCGAAAATGAGGGTGCAGAAGTCTATAGATGGGATGCATTGCACTAAGCTGGCGGTTACTTGCAATAATGTATGGCTCGGTGCAGCAGTGAGTTCTCACCCTGAAAGCTTAATGGTTAATTGCCAATAAACATTAACATAGTTCATAGCATACAAATAGGCAAAACGGTCGCATTGGTAAATGAGTCAGCCCGTGTAATATTGTGTGGGTCCGTCGAGTTGGCCCAAAACACTTTTAGCCTATTTTCAAAAAAAAATTAAGTACTTTTGGTGTCAAATATGGTCACAGTTATTCAAATATAAATATGCATTTGTGTATAATATGAATTAAGAGTTATGCATTTGCCCATTTGCCATTTTTTTTGGATTTAATTACCTGTTTGACCCGTTAAAGAAAAAACAAAACCCACACCGACCCATAAAGTAAATGAATTACAATCGCCAAATCTATTAACAATCAATTATGAAACCAGTTATGAGATAATGAAGACATAAATAAGCTTACCAGTGACTATAAAGCTGGTGAATGCCAGCATCATGAGAAAGAAAGTGAACCTTAGCTAGCTTCCAAAGCCAAGCTCCGGTTGAATCCCAGCAAGGTGTGAATGCTTGTTTCCATTGAGGTTTCCCATCACCAGGCGGTCGAACTAACTCAATGGCTACTGGCCGCAACGTTCCACTTGGAGTTAAGAACATTAACAATCTAGAACCATATAAAGTTGTTTTCATTTCTTTGATCTCTCTAACTTTGTTCACATACGGCAGGAGCAAATCATGATAATCGATAATGAAAAGTTTTTTTCGCTCCAAAGCCTGCATAATATGTACATGGTAATTCTGGTTATTAATCTGCCAAATTGTCTTTTGTAATAGATATTTCTTTTACTTCTTAAATTAAACAATAAAAGTATAACTAGTTAACTACTAGTATTATATATGGATATGAAGAAGCTAATGACTAGTACCTGCTCAACTGATATAAAGCCTCCTATGACTTGCTCAACTATCTCGTTTGTAATTGCTGATTCAGGTGGCCCATACAACTCAGGATCAAGTTTACTTTTCAGAGGCCATTCCTACATAATACAGTAACAAGTAAACAGATTCTCAAAAAGTGTTCGAAAAAGTTGCCATCACTACTGGTTTAAAAGCTAAATATAAAAAAATCGGGGGTAGAAAACATACATTAACAAGCTGAATGCCACATGGGTGTAGACCAGCAAGCGTCTGTCGACAAAGTTCTTCATCCTTCATCCACAAAAATTTATCTCCTGCAACATACAGTAACGCTTTGTTGTGTTAAAAAATCCTAAGGAAACTACCCTTTTTTTGTCTTCTGACCTATTTCTAGTAATTTACTAAGCAATAGTACTTGTCGTTAATAATAATTTAATAAACATGTAGTAAAAAAGATAAGGTGGCACATACGGTTAATTATTGCAGGGGTCTCAAACCGCAATATACTGTGTTGGGAGTCTTCAACCAATTTTAGAAGTCGAGGTAGGGCATTTCCAAGAAATCCTTTTGATTGTAAATGAGGCACATGAACCCCTTCATTGAACAACGAGTCAATTGATGAAAAATGAGGGAAGCCACGCTCTTTGTCAACCATGGAAGTTTGTAATGATGGCACAACTGCATGCATCACTGAGTATACGGTTTTCGCTGAGAAAGTAAAATTCTTCAGCTCGGAAAAGGCTTCATCCCTTGGCACGTAAATGCCGCTACTTCTTGACTCTGATAATGGATCTGTATTCACACATTTTCAGTTAACCAATGTAATTTTTCCTATATCAATTGCCATCATATATAACTGGAATGAAATGAATCAGTTGAAGGGGGAAATTGACATTCAGAGTGTGCACATGATGCTAATGTTCAAATATTGAAAAATTGTTTTAAAAGTGATAATACGTTCGAACTATTTAACTTGACCTGTAGACTTCAAACAATCAGCATAAGTGAGAAATGCGAAAACTCATATATAGTAAATACTACGACTGATAGAAACTAGCGAATCAAGCACTCGATTTTGGTCCAACTAGCAAATAGACATGTTGGAGTACCAGTTTGACATTTTTACCTGTTTTAGTACGATGGCGACCAGTTTTGCAACGCCTAGGGTAAGGCAGATCCTTGGTTCCAAGGACTGGACGTGCAAATTCAGGCTTCTTGTCAGGATCACCGAGATCATTGTACACATCATAGTCATATATTCTATCGTGCTTTTTGCGAGGACCATCATCAGAAACACCATCTCCTCGAAGACTTGCTAGATCTTTCTCTCGTTGACTCTTTAGCCCGCTCGGTGTTTGTGATGGTAGGTACGACTGTTTCATGTATGCATTAGCATTTGTTTATCTTTGTTGATTTAAGTAGTTCATAACATGTATTAGCCATTGTTATAACCTAAACCAAAATTTCCAGGGGTCGTTACACTGCTATTATATTGTTAAATTTTGTTTTCAATAAAGATTGTATAATTTCTGAAGAAAAAAACAATGATGCTTATTTTTCATAGTACGTGTTGTGTATGATATTTTCATCAAACTATGGTCTCATATTGAATTAACAAATCAGCAACTAGACACTACAAATAAATATCCATCTAGTGACACATAAAAATGTGTCATTAAAAGTCCAAAACGGATCACTATGGTGAAAATACTGTCGCTGAGTAAAACAAGTTGTCACTAAAAAGAGCGAGAGTATAGACCTACATACAGTGACACAAAAAGAGTGCGAGTATATACTTTAGCTTTTGCGACAAAACTTTTTTACCTCCTCTTTTTATGTCACTAAACTCAGATTTGGTGACTGTTTATAAGTGTCACAAACATTTCTGACACTAATCTTCCACAATATTTTCATTTAATACGAAAAATATGATAATTAGTTAAGTTTCATAAAGATATTAACACATATAACTTTTTTTTTTTCTTTTATCAAAATATTATCACATAGTTTTAGTAATGCTACGTTTAACCATTTAATCCATTATTGTATATATGTTTATAAAATAAATTAAGATGTTGTTGTAATATCACAATATCAACTAAGAAGAAAATTTGAAGTGTAACCAGTGTATTATCTATCAACTACGTAAGAGATTTTGGTTTAGATAGATGGTCACCTCAGTTGGGACCATTTCCGACCAATTTCCCTCAACCTTGTATTATCTATCCCTTCTAAGTATTGAAGTATGGTACAACTAATGGTCTTAAAATAAAACATACGTACATATACGTATGTGTGCATGGATCATATTGGGTGGCATACAATTGTACTTATAGTATGAAAGTCCCAAACGAGAATTGAATTGATACACATTTGGCAAAAATATAGTAGTAATATTTATTAAAAAAAGCCCCGTTCCGTTAGATATAACTTCCATAAAACCTCATCAAATTGTAGATAATATAGTAAACCCCTCAAATAGTATTTAGTCCCTTTAGTTTTCATAAGACATCCTCATGGTTTAGTAACTAAAATTAAAATGCTGTTTTCACCCAAAACTATCAAACAAAAACAAAACAATCTAATAATATCATCTTAATTGAACAAATTAAGAAACAAAACTGAACATTTACTTTCCGAAAAGTTTACCTGCTAAAAAGGTTTATTTAAATCTTATTAGATAATCATGGTTTCCGACATTTTTAAGCGACTAATCCACAAGATTTAAGTCCAAAGGATAAAGTACACAAACCTTGTTAGTGAAGAAAATACGTTTTTCAGGATTATCGAACTTGGAATGAACCCAAGAATTAGGGTTGATAGTTATGGTGCCATTCGGAAAGCCTTTTAGATCAATCGTCTCAACATACATTTCTTTGTGATGTTCGTTTTCTATAAAAACCGCTCCAATCTCACCAAATTCCTCTGGTACCTCAAATTCTGCCTCGTATCTTATATCTCTCATATCCATCCCTGACTGGTGTGCATAATGTTTAATCGTCTGCTTCGCTAATCCCGTCTCTTTAAATAACAATAACAAAAGACGACGTTTGTTAACATTAGTTTGTTTAGTTATAAACTAACAGGACATTATTGTTTTTCTATGAACTATATATTAAACTGTTGAATCCTAGTCGTTTCATTAGCTTGTTAAACTATTACAAGCAGCTACTAACATTTAACAAACCTGTGAACTTTTTATCTATAGTGAAAGTAAGTCATATTTGATCATTATTGATGTAATATTAAACTTATATTATACCGTATGAGTTTTGTAATATTCTTTAACGTGTTCATGACTTACTATGATCAACCTCGGCAGCAACAAGCTCCAAAAGGATCGATTTACCAAGCAAATCCGTAAAATCATCCAATCCTTTCGTAAGCCCTATGTTAGATATGAGACCACCCATGGTTACTTGAACGGTTATAACCGCTTTCACCTTTGTGGTCCTAGTGACACTGCCAGATTGGTCAGCCGCTATAGCTTTAATAATATGGCTTTGTGAGTGTCTTGCATGGAAACTAGTTCTACGTTTGATAGGCAAAGAAAGTGTTGTGTTGAGAAAATGGAGCACGCCGCTATCACCACGATAAGGGCAGCCATATCCGGTGACAAACTTTGTCTGATGTCGCGGTGTGAGTAAGGTACGAGTAGAGTTTGAGTGGTAGCGATGAAGGACTTGTGGTTTTAGCATGTTTGTGTGGAAAAATGGAATGATTGTGTTTGTGGAAAAATGGTACGAAGATGTTTGACCATGGAATCAAAATGTGTAAGTGATATATGGTTTGATATATAGATAAATTGATATATAGATAAACTTATTAAACTTCAGCTTCACAAACCTCTATCGGTGCCCACGTGTTACGGCGGCCGGCATCCTGTAATAAAATATTTTGCTCTAAATGTTTTTTGTTTTAAGTTTTCCGTTAAAATAACATTTTAAATTGCGACGATATTTTTTCATATTAAGTTTAAGCAACATTAAACAAATTTATATAAAACTGTAGAGTATTCACCGAAGCTGATTCAATATAAAAACAATAGTATTGATAATTGGTTACATTTGATAGTACAATATGTGTTACAATCATTTTATATATATATATATATATAAAAGGCAAAGATGGTGTGAAAATGCATGAAAGTTGCTACCTTTTACTTTTGTAAGCTACTTAGTTTTAATTTTCCTATAAAATACATATAATTCAGTAATCTTCTTATTGTAGGCATCAAAAAACTTCCTCTCATTTTTGGGAGGATATGGAAAGAATATGTTGTGTAAAGACTAATAGATTTATTATTATTTTTTATTATTTATTTTTTTTAAAGATTTAACATTAATAACTAAAAGGCATACATGTAATTTGAACAAGTTATTTTACTTTTTATCCAACTCAAGAACATGATTTATGCTTACTTTCTTTGTGTTTTCCTTTATGGCTTTATCTAAAAAACATATCAATTAACACTTCTTTGACCTCTTTTCTATTCTTTTCCATTTCCTTTTACTCAAAACTTAAGAACACTGTGTAAGTGCGTGATTGAAGAAAAGTGAAAAGANTAACCCCACCCTATATATATATACATATATATATATATATATATATATATATATATATATATATATATATATATATATATAGTTTTGTTTCATGACAAGATTTGGATCTTTAATATTATTTATTTTGTTTATTGATAGTGTTGATTTTTTGCAGCACTTTAATAAGAAAAATAATTTACAACTTTTAGTAATTGTATTATATTGAAATAATTTATTATGGAGAAATGTTAAATGTCACGTGCTTTAATTGTATTACTTAAATTTCAATTAATGTTTTAGTTTGTATGTTGACTAAAAAAAATTGACTATAGCTTGGAAGAAAACTTTTTTTGTTAAATTTGTTTGTGCTGTTTGATTTGTATTGCTTAAACATAATGTCTTAATATATTTAATAGAATGAAATGATTCCCTCCATTATACGTAGTTTAGATTTGAGATCTACTATCTTTAAAAATCTTAAAAAATTAAGCTAACGTACCTTCTATTATTAGTAATTATTTAAATAGAATTTAAAGGCACACTTATTTGCACGTTAAATTGGATATTACAATAATAAAATTTAACTAGAATAATGAAATTAATATGTTTTTAGTTAAAATTAACAACTTTATTTGCATTAATAAAACTAGTTATAAGTCTCATGCACGCACAGAGTTACACATGAATCAAATTTATTTAAAATTTTTAGTTTAATATACGGACATATAAGAATTTTGCCCGTGATTAATGTTATGTAATTGTAATATAAGTGCAACTAATAATTATGCAGAGGTTTTTACATAAACTTTTTCATTATACATTAATATCGATTAATATTTTGTAAAAAAAATTGTTTAATGAAAGATTTAACTTTATTTAATTGACATGAGTGTTAAGGCTGATGTTGTTATTTTAAATTAATTATTTATATAATGTTTTACACAATATGCGAGTTTAATAGCACATAATAACCATTGATAAAGTTAAAATATAAAGTTTTTCAAAAATGTTTTTCCGGATATATAAATCGGCTTATTAAACATAATGACCCAAAACCAAATATAAACTATTCTAATCATAAACAAACTCAGATGTCAGCTTATTAAATATATTAAGATTATTTTTCAACAGGTCTATAAGCAATTTCACTAATATACGCACTATTTTGGCCTCGTGCCAAACATCCATTTAAAAACTATAAGCTAGCATCAATATCATCTTTAACATGATTTAGCTATTGGTTTCTAACCAAAATCATGCCAACTTCTATTATGAACATCAAACATGTCCATAATCTTAAAAACATGTCTAAAATCACCTTTAACATGCTTTTAAACTAAAACCTCCAAATTACCATAATTATGAAATCAAAACTTGAAATCAATATATGCCTTTGATGGTAATTGTAGGATCTACTCCTTGATAGATCTTTGAGCCTGTGAATCGATAGTATGTTAATGTAATCACAAACACACTAGGTAGAGAATCTTTGTATTAACTTGTATCTACGTGGAATACAAACACAAGTAAGAAGAACATGAATAACTAATAATGATTTGATCCTCTATGGATCTTTATTAATCACTAAAGATTGTTTTTCAAAGTCGTACCTAATACATTGGCCTTAAGGTCCTTTTATACTACAAGGAACCCTAAACCTTCTTACAAGAAACGAATAAACATAAGACTATACAAGATATTCTACATATCTTGTCCTAAATTAAACGAAGTCTATCCGTTCTATTTCATTCCTACGGATGCACTAAATCCGCAGGAACCATATATCCGCAGGATCACTCTATGTCAGCAGAAACCACTAAGGCATCAGCAGAATCCTGTCAGCAGTATTATTCAGCAGAATTCCTAACAGTAATTAGTTAAGAAGATTTGTTGCATCATGTGATCATCATAAACATCTTCATAATTCATCCTAAAACATGATTTGGAAGCTTTCTTCAAAGTAATGTTTTCTTAAGCTATTTTCCTTTCTTGAAACACACACATATCACACGTGTAATATGAATAGAATTTATGGACTTAGAAAGTAATTAGGACACAAGGGTACTTATGTTATTTCAGACTCTAAAATATAATTTCCACTGTTAGTCCCTGCCGTTAAATATTTCTCACCATTAGTCCTTTTATGTTAAATATTTGCACTGTTAGTCCTTTTCCGTTAACTATTTGCACTGAAGGACCTTATTTATAATAAAACTTAACGGAAAAAATTTTCTAATTATTCTAAAGTTAATAAAATATTACTCTGATAAATCTGTAAAATTTGGGGTGTTACACCGAACTCGGTGCTTTGCTTGGGTACCATGCTAGTATCTATATATGCATATAAAGCAAAAATGGTCAAACATTTGTCTTTGCTTAAAACTTTTAACAATTTAGAAGGTGAGTAATGTTGTTAAGAATAAAATACTTGTACTTATAAAAGCCAACATAATCTATTATTATTAGCTACTTAAACCCATAAACTTTCTCCATTCTCACTTACACTACAAATAAATGCGCACACATAAATTGACGCTATTATATACTGTCGCCGTTATGCGCGGGTATCGTCTAGTTTTTTTTGTTTTTTGTTTTTTTTTTGTTTTTTTGTTTTTTTTTTCTCTTGTGAATTAGTGATACATGTGAACGGTATTTGAACACTTAAGACTATCTGTAATGCATGGTGGACCTTGTGGTCGGTTGCCGAACCCCCCCCCCTCCCCAAGTACTTCCCTCAGACACATCCCCCTATGAAAAAAATGAAGAACTTGGTCATTTACTTGACCGAAAATCTGGGACAAAAAGCCTAGCCCAATGGCTAATTTTCCAACTGATGCAAGTTTTACCGACCAGGTTTTAATATTTATAATGTGTCTCGTCTACCTAAGGTCTACCTAATGCACTAACGGGCAGTGTACCCGGTCGTGTACGGTATAGCTAGTTGGTAAAGCCGAGGTCGTCCTAAGAGCTAAGTGTGTGGAAATTATCTAAGTTTAGTGTCACGTGTAAAAGGGGTTTTATGATTTAAAAGATTAATTAACTAATGAAAGTAAATAACAAAGCAAGTAAATAAACGAAAGAAGATCAATAGAGAGAGATAGTGCTAACCTAATTACTACTCTTGTTAATATTGTGATTAGTTTTCTATAAATGCATCCTATCATATCGTCTGGGGGTTAAATTCATTTCGGATCAGAGGGTTAAATCACCTAAATCTATCTTACACCTTCTCCTATCCACGACTATTGTAAAGCCGTGGGTTCATCGGTCGAAGATGTAAGAGTCATTAAGTGCCTCTACTAACATGGACAAGTCTAGCGGATGCGTCATGGTCAGATCTTACACCCCTCTAATTTCGTTAAGCTTATAGCATTGGTAGGTGGTCCTAGGGTTAATTCGCACATGTATGGTGATATTGCTATCACCAAGTCACATCCCTATCGGCTTGCTTCCTAGGGTTAATTCCACAAGCCTCTAAGGAACAACCAATGCTAAACACTACGGGAACTAGAGTTTCGCCATGAAAGTATACAAACAATAGACAATAGATGCGTAGAAAACTAAATCACAACAACAACAATTTCATAACTAGGCTAACACCAAGAGGTGTTTAGCCACTCATATTCATAATTGCAGTAAAACAATGTTGAGTTAATACAAATCTAAACATGAATCGAATACAAGACAAATGAATTGATAAACTTATGATTGATGTGTGAATCCTCCCTTGGAAATGACTTCGATGAGGCTAGAACTTCGTTCCTCCTGCTCCCTGAGTTTCTCCCAACTTCTGTGTGGTGAAAAGTGAATGAATAAACTCGGAATTAGGGCTGGTATTTATAGGCTCGACTTTGCTACGGCGTAGCTGATTTGAGTTGCTACGCCGTAGCCTTTGTAAATATGGACTACGCCGTAGCTTGATCAAGTGCTACGGGCGTAGTTTCTTCTTTAGATGCTTCTACAGCGTAGTTGCTAGGGTTACTACGCCGTAACTTCTTCCTTGGCCTCGTTAGTTCTTCTCTGCCTCAAATTGGGGACTACGCCATAGGTGGAGAGTTGCTACTCCGTAGTTCCCTTTAGTGACCTCTACGTTGTAGCCAAGGATTGGGCTACGCCGTAGTCTTCATAAACTCTTGCTACGGCGTAGGTGGATGAACCTCTAGGCCGTAGTATGTGCAGAATCCATAATTTCCCCGTATTTGCTCTTAAGTCCTTCCATTTCTGTGTATGTTCGTTCTTTTACTCATCTTTACCCTGAAACCAAAATAAGAAGAAATAAGAGTATATATTCTTCATATGAATAGAAAAGATGAGCATTTTAGGGGGAAATTAACACTTAAATCATGGGTAAATTTGACGTTATCACCAACCGTTGGGGGTGTTTAAATAAATACGTATATATTTCTCCTATATATACCACAACACTTCTCATTTTTTAAATACACTTGCTCTTCTTCAACTATTACATACTCTACTCTTCTCCAACTCAAAAAATGCCTCACAAAACTCCCAAAACCAAAACACCAAAAACCCGACTCCAACAAAACGTTCTAAACTTTCCAACATCGGATCCTAATTTTTATTTGACCAACCATTCAACACCCATTAATTTTAACCCTACAAGTTTAGTATACCAATCACAAAAACAACCTTATTATCAAAATAATTCGTTCCAAGTTTCGTATAACCAACTGATGTACCAACAACAACAACAATCTCAAATGTATCATTCGCAAATGTTACACGATTCTCTACCACCGTTTAACCAACCGATGGACCAAGCTCAAACTTCTCAAAATATTCTCCGGTTAACCATTTAATTATTGATGAAGCTATGGATCCATTTTTTGGTAGTCAATACCGGCTCAAGATTCGGGTAGTCCGTTTGTACCCAATCAAGATAATATAAAACGGAGGAACTAGAGTGGTGTAGATGACCAACATGTGTTTGATCAAGCGTGTGTAGAATATCGTGTTGTGTACGGTCATCCATTCACACTGATTAAGCCGTGGAAACTTTTGAGGGAGCATAGCAATTGGAAAGAGGTAGTAATGAAAACAAATTACAAAACCAAAAAAGTTGCTCTCAAAAAATCATGAACATCAGAAAACACCTCATATGCCACATCAGACTCAACACATGGTGGTTTTAATCTCAACGATGAAGCAGCTGATTCATATGATGTAGAGGTTCGGGAAGTTCGACCAACGGGTCGGGACAAAGCTAAGAAGAAAGTGGCACCTCCTACGTACCTTCGTAATCTTCAACTGCTATACCTCTTGTTGATCATTTGGTTGATAAATGGAAAAACATCGCATCAGGTTTTGGGGGCAAAAAGAAGGAAGCACAACATTCTTATTTACAGTTGAAGCATCAACAATTGGAAATGGAAGATCAGGCACGTCAGGAGCAAGTGGAATTGGAAAAACAGAAAATTACACATCAAATGGAAAGAACAGAGGCTTGGAGAAGAACTTGAGCTGCAACGTCAAATGTTTCAATTTAAACAAGAAAAAAAGAAGACAAAGACATCATGTTCTATAATTCTCTCGATGACCATTACACCAGAAAACAATGAGATAACAAGTATAGTAACAACATCACCCAAGACCATAATAACACCATTTGTACTTTTCAATGTATACAAACCTTTATTAGAAATGAACCTAAAGATTTATAGGTTGAATAGCTCTCAGTAAACCTATTCCAGTTAAGTGACAAATATAAAACTCCTTTGGGAACGACTAGAGGCAGCTCGCTTTGCTGATCTTTCCTAGGAGAGGGGATCATATAAAGTATAGAGCTAAATTCTATTTTATGTGTTTGTTTATAATCCTACTTATCTCGGTTATAAAGTTTCGTTTAAAAAGGCAAAGGAATACTATAGATGCACATGGGTATAGTAGTTCACCGGCCTTGGATTAGATAGCACGTGCCTAGTATACTAGGTGGAGCGTGCGTTTGGTTTTCCAATGTTGACAACTTTTGTACTCAAGATCTTACTTTATCGTCCTTTGATAAGACCTTATGCTTATCTTCCCAACAAGTTTCCCGCCCATTCATCAGATACTATGTCCCTTATAGAGATAAGTCTTCAGGGTAACTAAGACATTTTTCAGTCCTCAGTCCCACTGGTGTTGCTTGTAGCTCCTTATATCTTGCTCTCGGACACCGCATCAGTTTATAAAGTGTTTCTTCAGTTGGTCTTCGACTTCCCTGAAGCTTGGCTATTGGTTGAGCTTTATACAACTCTCACTGATTTCTTATATCAGTGAGTTTACATCCACTGATGATCATTAGTGAGGTACCTATCACTCACAATCATCAGGGTGTACTCTTTGATAACCATCAGGGAGTAACACTTGCTGATAACCATCAAAGAGTAAGACTTTTGATTTCCATCAGAGGGTGACTTACTCTCTGATCCTTATCAGTGAGTGTTGTTCTCGTTGACTTATATCATAGACTTACTAAATTAGGCTATTTTATGTTTAAATACATTGTCAGAGACCATTGGGTCGAAAATCAGACCCAACAAGATGAAGCAAAACCTCCTCCTCAATGGTAATTAGAAAGTTTCATATTTGCATTTGATTTTAAGAACCACATATTCAAATTCAATTACATGTTTAGTCTTTCAAGTGTAAAGAAAAGAGCACTGCTACAAGCAAAAAAAAAAGAAAAAAAAAAAAAAAAAAAAAAAAAAAAAAAACATCCACAAAAATACTCACGAAATGAGTTCAAAGATATTAAACTTCTTCAGGCCGAATATGTAACTTTTTTATGAAGCCCATCAAAAGTGCCATCAATAAAAAATTTCTAAGGCCCAATCCAAATAAAATTAATTAAAAAATCGATCTCAAAGGACTAATAAGAGTGCTCGGTCCAATGAATAACATGTTATTCATCTGCCACCTCAGCGCCGCCATACCACCCTCCCAATAAGACAACAATAATTAAAATACCATCCCAACAAAAAAACCAATAACATGTTATTAGTGCATGTAGGTTCCACAAAATACACCACTCACAAAAAAACCAATGGCACCAGTTGGTGCAATGGCTAGGGACAAACGACGAAAGAGGGACTGTGCAGAATGGCGGTGCCATTGGTGCTGTTTTTGGACGAATGGCGGATGAACGCTCTATTGCACCGAGTACTCTAATATAAGATTTAGTGATGTTTGTTTATTAAAGGGAAAATGATAAAAAAAATACATTGAACTTGACACTTTTTACCACTGTATGTTGCCAACTATTTTTTTTTTTTCCATTGTAACACAAAACTTGACAATTTTTGCTATTGTATGTACTAAGCGTCGCATCGTTAGTCCTTTACACTAACGGTCGTTAGTAAATAACTTGAAATTCCGTTTTCTTCCGATTTTTACACGTTTTCATCCGTTTTCTTACGTTTTTGTCCGATTTTACACGTTTTCTTCCGTTTTTTTCGTTTTCGTCCGTTTTTTTTACGTTTACACCCGTTTTTTTACGTTTTCACCCGGTTTTTTTACGTTTTCTTCCATTTTTTTAAGTTTTCGCCAATTTTTTTTTAAGTTTTCGTCTGTTTTTTTTACGTTTTCGTCCTTTTTTTAAGTTTACGCCCGTTTTTTTATGTTTTCACACGGTTTTTTATGTTTTCGCCCGTTCTTTTTACGTTTTCGCCCTTTTTTTTACGTTTTCATCTGTTTTTTTATGTTTACGCCCGCTTTTTTACGTTTTCACCCTGTTTTTTACGTTTACTCGGTTTTTTACGTTTTATTCCATTTTTTTACGTTTTCGTCCGTTTTTTACGTTTACACCTGTTTTTTTACGTATTCACCCGGTTTTTAACGTTTTCTTCCATTTTTAACCTTTTTGTCCGTTTTTTACGTTTACGCCCATTTTTTTTGCGTTTTCACCCTGTTTTTTTGTTTTCTTTCATTTTTTTACGTTTTCTTCCATTTTTTAAACCTTTTTGCCCGCTTTTTACGTTTACGTCAGTTTTTTTACATTTTCACATGGTTTTTTAAGTTTTATTTTGTTTTTTTGCGTTTTCGTCCATCTTTTTACGTTTACGCCCGTTTTTTTACGTTTTCACCCAGTTTTTTTCGTTTTTTTCTGTTTTTTAAGTTTTCATCCGTTTTTTTACGTTCACGCTCGTTTTTTTACGTTTTCACTCGGTTTTTTAGTTTTCATTCGTTTTTTACGTTTTTATCCTTTTTTTACGGGCCTAAACGTAAAAAAAACGGACGAAAGGGTTGAAAAAGGAAGAAAACGTTAAAAACCTGGTGAAAACGTAAAAAAAGGAAGAAAACGTAAAAAACCGGGTGAAAACGTAATAAAAACGGGCGTAAACGTAAAAAAACGGACGAAAATGAAAAACCGGGTGAAAACGAAAAAAACAGGGTGAAAACGTAAAAAACGGGCGAAAACGTAAAAAACCGGGTGAAAACGTAAAAAAGCGGGCGTAAACGTAAAAAAACGGACGAAAACGTAAAAACGGACGAAAATGTAAAAAAATGGGCGAAAACGTAAAAAAACATGCAAAAACATAAAAAACCGGGCGTAAACGTAAAAAAAGGAAGAAAACGTAAAAACTGGGAGAAAACGTAAAAACCGGCGTAAACGTAAAAAAATGGACGAAAGCGTAAAAAAAACACGCGAAAATGTAAAAAAGCGGTTGAAAACGTAAAAAAGCGGGCGTAAATGTAAAAAAACGGATGAAAACTTAGAAAACGGGCGAAAACGTAAAAAAACGGACGAAAACGTAAAAAAATGGGCGAAAACGTAAAAAAACATGCAAAAACGTAAAAACCAGGGTGAAAACGTAAAAAAACGGGCGTAAACGTAAAAAAACGGAAGAAAACGTGTAAAATCTGACAAAAACGTAAGAAAACGGATGAAAATGTGTAAAATCGGAAGAAAACGGAATTTTAAGTTATTTACTAACGACCGTTAGTGTAAAGGACTAACGATGCGACGCTTAGTACATACAATAGCAAAAAATGTCAAGTTTTGTGTTACAATAAAAAAAAAATAGTTGACAACATACAATGAGAAAAAGTGTTAAGTTGAATGTATTTTTTTATCATTTTCCCTTTATTAAAATCAATCTCAACATATGAATCTGAAACATAAATATTTAGTATCTTTTCAAGTTATTCGAATATCTAGCTTTCAACCCATATAGAAGTTTAATATCTCAATCAACGTCTCATCTTTTGTCAAGCATGAATCAAAACAACACCAATTCGTATTCTAAAAGAGAAATAAAATATGTTATCTTGTAATCGACCTGGATATCGTTTCTAATCGCACATGTGAATATGTGACTCTAGTTAATTAGTACGGTGAGGACCACTTAAGTGGTCACCATTTTTGTTTCAAATAAAATATTTGATTTGATCCTCACATGTTTAAAACCTTCTGATTAATGGGTCACTCGTATATCTTTAGCTAACTGCTTAGGAAAAAGTTGACACTTCATTCATCCCAAAGTTATGGTTTCACATCTGATAGCTGGTTGTCCCAAAATAATTATCTTACTAAAATAAGTTAAAAGTATAATATTGAATGAATTTCTCATACTACATTTAGTAGCAAAGTAAAGTGTCGATTTTTAAAAGAAAAACAGTTTCTTATTAGTTTTCTTTAAACTTTGGATTTGGATTCAAAGGCAATAATTTAGAACGGAATACTATAGATAGTAGAAGAAAAACTTTAAAAGCTAACCTTAAACTCAGACGAACGAATGAAAATATATATATATATATATATCTACCTCCTATATAATACAAGCTTGTCCTATTATTTCTCCCTCAAAAATACTAATCAACTGACACGTGGCATCTCCTAAAATCTAATAGCCGTCGATTCTCTTTCAACAATTTTGGGCGGCATTCAATTGCCATCCTTCATTCAGTATCCCACCTAAAAAACACACACCCTCTCAACGATCCCCTTCTGAAACCCTAACCAAAAAACACAAAATCAGTAATAGATCCATACACCAAAACCGTTCGAAAATCAAGACCAAGATCTGTACATGTTTCAATCATCATCGTCATATTCACCCCTTCCATCTAATCCCTATCTCATATAATTGTTTTTAAATTTTTTTTGCAGGTCTTTCATTTGTGAGACAAACGTATGCTTTCTCTTATGGAGGTTAAATTTGAGAAGTGGTGTCATCCATCTAATTTCAGAAATCCCCATAGAATCTATAATTTTGCAGATTAAAGGTAAAATTCATTTTTCTATTAGCCATTTAATTGAATAGATACTTTATTCTGATTTCATAGTTATAAAGTTAAAAATCGATTTTGCTGTTAGTTATTCTGATTTCTTATTGTGAATAATGGAATATTTTTGTATATTAGAGTTTTTATGGAACATTACGTTCTTCGAATGATGTTTATTTTTGTGATCACCAAATGTTTGATGAAATGCCTAAAAGAATTACGAGTATTGCTTTTTTGAGGTTAACACATTGCTATGTTTTTTTCAATTACTAATCAAGGGAAAACCTGTTGTACACTATAAAGATTTAAAATGAGTGTGATCAAACATCAACCCTTTTTACGGAGAAAGTCTCATAACATATTTGTGGTCATGAAACAAGATTACAAACAATGAATAAATGATTAGTCTTGTGTGAGAAGCTTTATTTGATATGCAACAATTCACCCATTATATTAGGGAATAAATATGCTTCTTATTGATTACAATAGTTTCCGATTTTGTATTAGTTTAAATTTCAAATGAATTGGCATTATTCTTGATTGTTAAAAGTTCACATTTGTAAAATTATAATTAATGTCTGTCATCTTTATCATCTAAATAACCTTTTCTTTTGTTTTGAATGTTTGGTTGTGTGTAAATAACTTTTTCATTTTATCTTGCAGGGACCATCAATATGTTGGAGTTTGAATCACATAGTCGCCATGTTAACACAGTAAGACATATTATACTTATCACTTAGTGATACACAAGGTTTAAAGGGGTGTTATTCTGAAATTAATGTTCGGAAAGCCATTAACTTATTGAGCATCTTAATTGGTCAACTATTAATGTAGGTCAGCTCGAGATGTTCTTTGATTTTTTTTTATCAACGCGTGATTTGGATGGATTCGACCATGTAAGAATTATTGTTCTAATACACCAAAGAAATTAAAAATACATGAAATAAATTAAGAATTAAGAATTATTATCATCTTTTTTTATTGATATAAAGTTCGAGCAATATTTTATCGCAGTTATCCAGCTTTGGTATGGAAAGGGTTGTACCAATCTAAGTGCTAAGCTAAAGCAAGCGACATGTCAAAGCTTTCATAAAAGAAAGAACACAAATTGTTGTTATTCAATCTTCAAACAAAAAATCAGGTTATACAAATCCTTTTGACACTTTCACACATTTCAGGCAACCGATTTTGTTGTATGGAGATTTAGGAATGCCACAATTGTTAGATATTTAGATTTTTTTACATTCGATTTTAGCCATGTGTATTAGCACTTTTAAAATATGTAAAGGTATAGATTAGCAATTGGTCTAACGGTAAAAATGTTAAAAGGTCATGTGCATATTGCATTTGGTTTTGTTGTGTTTAATCGACAAGCTAACATCGTATTGTATATATTTAGCTTAAAGTAGAGAAGTACTTTATCCTGATTTTCTGAAAGAGAGCAGTCACATGAATCACTGATTATCATTAGATAACGTATAGTAATTCCTAACAGTAATCTTTATGCAATCTAATATTTGTGTTGTTGATTTTCTCTTTCAGGTACTGGGCGTTGGCACTTCCATGTTACGCCATTGTGACAATTGCAACAATCTTTGTATTCTACATCGGCCTCAACTTTATGGCAACTCCACCTCCGACATCCCTGAAGCCGATATTTGGTAAGTTACTTTTCCTTTAATGCAACAATGTTTGAGAAAAGGGATTGTATCTTGCTACTCCTTTTAATACTAATTAGAGAGTATTGCTGTAAGCAAGTGGAACTGAAAAAACTTGAGGTCCCTTTTGGGCTGCGTTGTAAACTTTGTTCTGGCCTTAAATCTAGTTGACCAATTACCCACCACGCCCATTATGCCACTTATAGATTAAAGTAGTAAGCAGCTTGAGTTCCCTCTACTCGATTGAGATCATTACAATCTGACTTGAGCTCAAATGATTGTAACTTAACTCAGCTTGAGTTCCTACTTGAGTCCTTGAGTCATTGAGTGTGTCGGAAACATTCTTTCTATAGGAAAGCAAGTTACTTTTGTTCTAATAAATACGCGTTACTGTGTATTAGGAAAATTTCAATTATTTCACGATTTACGTGTATAATGACCCCTAAGTCATAATCAATGCCTGCTCTATTTTAAGTACTCTTACTATGGGTCCAAAATTGCCTCTCTGACTCTGTTTACTCACAAACAATGCCCAAACACTAAAAACTTATTATTTGCCACTTGAAAACACAATAATAAGTTAGTCAAGTTCAAAATGGATGCAAACATGAAAGCTAATTCTTCTTAAATGTTACCACACTGTCAGCTGGTGATCTTCGTGATCTTGAGATATCTACACTCATTGCAGCCAAAATGAGGAATTTCATAATCTTAATCTGCCTGGCTCCAAGAATGCACTTTTATAGCCAAGAATGAGGTATGATTCTTTTCTTTTGTTCTAAAATAATCCACTAAATTTGATAGTATTATAATTTATTCATTGCTGTGTTTTCGTTCATAGAAAGTGTGTGATTAAGGCTACCAGCTTGTGCTCTCCAGAACAAGCGAAAGAACTTCTACTAGATATCTTAGAAAATGAGATTGACGCATTGGAAAAGGAGTTGTCACAAAGCGACTAGAATGTTGTTTTTTGCCACAATGATTTACAATATGGCAATATTATGATTGAAGATGAAACAAGAACAATAACCTTAATTGTGAGTTATTTTTATTAATATATGTTAATCTTTTTTCTCATTTTGTAACCTTATAATCTATGCCCTCTTCGGATATTGAAACAATATGATGTTTGTATCTTGTGAACCAGATACGGACATTATGAAATAAATATCTTTACTAACATTAAAACTTTAGTCAAAAATCATCAGCATCATATTAAGTCATGCATTTTTGTGTATGAAGAATATATTTCATTCCTGTAAGAATTTATTTTTCTGTTGGAGTTTATATTAAAATGAAATCTTACAACTTTTTACAGGATTATGAGTATGCAAGCTACAACACTGTGGCTTATGATCTGGGAAATCATTTCTGTGAAATGGCAGCAAACTATCACACCAATACACCACATGTTTTAGATTATAACGTGTACCCAGGTAACATTTTTTTATCTTAAGCCATTCGTATTCTTTCCTACTGCCGTAATGCGTTCTTTTTAACTTTTATATCCCGAATAGTCCACATGAAAACTGTAACATAATAAGGCAATATCTAAAATAGAAGTTACCAATCTTCGTGTTCTCATCCTTTAGATGGACTTTCACTTTTTTGGTGTTACGTTTCTTTGTACACAGAAGTCAACTGGACATAAGTACGCATGTAAGTCAATATCGAAAATGAAGCTTGTGACGAAAAGTGATAAGGATGATATGAGGAAAGAGATAAAAATTATGTAGCATTTGAGTGGGCAGACTAATATTGTGGAGTTTAATTAAAGGTGCTTACCAAGATAAACAGAATATGTCCTTTTGAATATAGAGTGCTCTACACACTTTATGTGAAAATGCAGGTTTGGAGCTCTATATTTTTGGTCATAACATGAAATTCATTTGTTTTAATCGGATACACGAATGGTTTTTGAAGTTTTTGTCGGTATTGTAGCATGGGCCTTATAGCTAATGAAATTTTGTCCAACAACACAACCTGTGAAACAAAAAGGGAATGATACGCAAGGAGTGAATATACAGAGCCTGTAGAGGCAAAGGAATGATGTAACTCATAGTTGAATATACAAAACCTATGAAAACTTTGTTACCCATTCGATGTAATCAAATATTAAATTTATGAGATAGTACCTATGCTTTTCGAATTTGTTTTTTATTACTAACTATACATGGGACCAAAATCACTTGATTAAATTATTGATTCAAATACAATAGGTTGAAGGGGGTAGATTGGGGTCGGCATGGAACACTTCTATTCCCAAAATAATACGTAAGTTCTTTATAATTAATTGTGTCTCAGGCTACAAATTAATGAATTCTTTATAAATTGAAGGGTCCAAGAAGAGAACTAAAAAATCTGCAAAAGATACTTTAAAGTTCAGATTTAAGAGTGGCACGGATGAAGTTTTTGATGGTGCTCAATGACAGTCGCACATACAAAACAGTTGACTATTATAACAATTAAAACGGGTTGGGTGGAAACATAAAACTTGAAACAGTTAATGGGCAATAATTACATTTTCTTATTAATAGGTATTGTATAAAAAAAGGGTTCTGCGATCTTTAAGGGTGGTTGGATATGGGCTTGCGTTTGGATCCTATGTACTGCTGCAGCAAAGGGCATTTGGTTGCTGCAGACCGTTTGACATTCACTTGCATAAGGTTGCTGCAGTGGATAGGGATTTAGGATTGCTTATTTTTTTTCTAAAACTTTTGAGTAAATTCGTGTGACGAGCCCATTATGTCGAAATATTTCAGGTTCCTATGAGGTCAAAAGATTGGCCAAGGCGCTTACGAATAATAGCTTCAGCTTGATCTTGGGATGAGTGAAATAAGCTTGGTCAAGGAGGATTTGGTAACATCTACAAGGTTTGTACCTTATAGCTAAACCTCCGGGTGATATCATGAGTGTTGGGTAAAGATATTTTAAAACCAATAACAAGTAATTATCAATATGATTACGAAGTTATGACTTTAATATGAAGATAGATAGGCATATATAAATGTAAAAACGTTGTTAAGTTTTGGTAATCTACATAGGTGCGTATTAGTGCAGGCGTAGTTAAGCTTTTTCAATATCATTTTAACCTTAATTGAATTGGTGCACTTAAATGGATACTTCAGTATACTTTGTATAACTAAAAAGAACATAAGTCCGGGGAAAATTCCTAAAAACATGAACGTGCAATTATTTAAAGAGTGTATAACATCTTTGACTGGTGGTACCGTACTATTTGGTGCCAGCCATGGTGGCAGACGGAAAATGGTTGATGTGCCAGGACTTCCAGAGGGGGGTGGTGCAAAGAGGGGCGTTTGCGAATTCAATCGCTTCGAGGCTTCTTTTATTTATTTATTTATTTATTTATTTATTTTTTTATTATTTTTTTTTCCGGAACATTGCACTCTAAGTCAATAATTTCTTGGTATAAAAATGGTTTTTATCTCATTTTAATGTATAATGTGTTTTTGATTTTGTTACTCACCATACAACTATATTTTGAATAAAAAGAATGTTGTTTGAAACTGATGCGAGTTGGAAATTTTTAGACGCTGGATAACTAACAATACTTTTTTACAAAATTTTATATTATGAAAACGATTCCATATTTCATAGACTAAATCCTATAGTATATGTTTATATACATATTTCTTAGTTGTCATGATTACATCAGATTGCACATTGTCACTTACCATGTTACAAATTATACAATGTGTGATCCGTGGCTCAGTATATATTGGTTTCCGATTGTAGGAAAAACTAGACGTGGTGGCTTATCCAAAAACAGGGAGCTTAACGAATCAGCAACAAGAAGAATGGCTCTTCAAAATGAGGATTATGGGGGAACAGATGCAAATGATCGACATGAGCCTTGAGCCGTGGAAGATGTCATCTCCATACAACCTAAAGTATTGTAAATCATTCCTTGCATAAGTTTGTAGCTCTTTATACAACGATTTACTTTTGTAGTCGTTTGTTTGTTAAATGAAACATTATGTATGGTTTTTTGAAAGTGCATTTTAGCAGTTACTCAGTTTGTGACTTTGGTCTCATGTTTATGTTGTTGTAGTCAAAGAGAACTAGAAGAACCTGAGGATGCAACTAAAGGCCGGGAGGTCTTCAATGAAAAGCCTACTCCTGAAGAACCAGAGGAACTTGAGGATGCAACTATGAAAGTCTGTTACAACATCGCTTCCTGAGAATATATACACCACATGTAAAGGCCAGTAAGCAAAATTTCATTAAGCATGGTAAGTATAGGCAAATGGTGATGCAGTGTATCATGCTAATATTAGGATATGGTACTTTTTTATGTTATGTTTATAAACATATTTCTTAGTTGTCATGATTACATCAGATTGCAAATTGTCACATACCATGTTACAAATAAGAGCGTTTGTCTCTGTTTAGTATCATCGTATGACTTTAATGACCTTCGTTTACATCTTTGTTTTAATTGAATGTGATGCAAGTATCTAAACAGTGAGTGTATGACTACTTGATATCATGTACTAATTGGTTAGGGAAAAAAAACAGGCCCGCCCGCAATTCGGCGGCTGGCGCCATTCTCGTACCAATAAAAGCTAATCAAGAGAAAGAAATAGAAATGAAAAAGAGGAAAGAATGTTCCCGTTGATACTTCATCCATTGAAGATTTGATATTAATGGTTGCAACTAAATTTGATGGAGATGGTTTTAAACATGGAGATGGGAGCGTGGTTGGTGGGTTTATCCATAATACAAGTAGCATGCAACAATTGAAGGAAGTTCATTTTAGTTCCAAGGCATAAGTATTCCTATAGGGAAGTCAAAGTCAAATGCAATGTTCTTACGTTAATGTAACACTATCTCTTCCATACTTTGTGTTTTCTGCCAGTGTACAGAAAAATCTATTCTTTCAAATCAAATGAAATTCATTGAAGACCTTGATATTTTTGTTATATATTGGTGTACATTAAAAGCTTTTCGTATTTTAACAACTTGAGGGTGCAACCTATATATAAGATTTTCATCGTATGAGATGCTCAATATAGCTTTTGAAAAAGGTAAATTAAATATGGCTCCTAAAGTCGAGCTCAATTACGTTGATAGTTATGATGAAGAATGGTTATTTGTTCTGTTTGGGTTTATAAGTTATGTACCATGATGGGTTGTACTTATAAAGGTTTTTTTATCCCTTCCATTCATTACTCCAGATATCATTTGAATTTGTAGGGCTACTTCTTCATTACTCTTACATCAAGGATTAGAGACTCAACATAAGAATGGAGAGGTGAAGTGAGTGAAAAGTTAAATACTTTCTTTGTTATTATGTTTAGAAAAAGGAAGAATGATTGGATGTTGCCTTTTCTGATTTGGCACAATGAGAGGCTATATTTGTTGGTTTTACTTAAAATTTTATATAACTCCATAATACGCAATGTCATTTACATGTAGAGAAGTACTTAAAGGTCTATCATCATTGCAATGATTGGGTTTTGAATCGATAGGCGCTCACACACATCATTTTATGTTCGAGTCAATATATCTTAGACTCGCCAATGTTTTTTTTTTTTTTTCATCATTATGCTTTGTTCAACTTTATTATTTGATTAATAATAACATGTTTATTTTATTTCATTTATGTTGCTACACGTTCATACTTATAATACTATTAATTTTATCGTATAATCAAATTCTTAAAGCTAGCCGCCCCATCGGGGCGGGCCTAAAATCTAGTATATATATATATATATATATATATATATATATATATATATATATATATATATATATATATATATATATATATATATATATATATATATATATATATATATATATATATATATATATATATATATATGTCATAACGGATTAATATAGTGGTCTGATTCCGACCCGAATAATGCCCTGCTGAAACCGTAAGACTACGGGGTGTTTCTTTTCTTTTTAATGAGGAAGAAATGTGGGCTTGTTAGGAATGCTCCTAACACAAAAATGTGACAACATATTCGTTATTAAAATAGTTATATTGAAAGGCAAAAACACATGTTTAAATATTGATAAGCTATAGTCACAACATTAAGACCATAATCTACCATTTAAATAAATAAATGTGACTATAATCCGCAAAGAACATGTCATTATTGTCTTAATATTAACAAATGTGGGTATTAATAAATGTGGATTGTTCAAGAGGTTCTTAATCAAGGATAGTACAAGCATTAAGTCACAAAGTTGGGATGTTTACTTCTTTTTCAAATTGGTCATATCGAGTTGTCTTCATTTGTGGTCCTTACTATTAGCCGGTGAATTACAAGGAGATTCGATTACAGGTTCACGGAATTATTCTTAAACAAGCTATGGCTTTAATATTGCACAAGTAAAAGATAATTTTACGGCATGTACACAACAGTATGATGATTCTGATAACTCGCAACCATCAGGAGGGAGAAGTACATGAAGGAAAAAGTAGTGTTTCGTCTTCTGTGATTGGATTTATTGAGGGAATTGTGCTTAATGCCAAAGAAATGTGTACATCAGGGCTTATTACCAACTTGGATGCAAATTTATGTGAGATATGTTGTTATGTTGTTCCCTGAACGACAAACACGGTGCTACAGTCTAGTGTCTACTTTCTCCATTGTGTGTTAGAAGATTAATGAGATTTGATGAAAGAGAGTTGTTAGTTCATGAAGGAGCAAATTAAAGAAAAAGACTCACTAGTTAGGAGGGAGTAATAACCTAACTAGTCCATTACAGTTGAAGTTCAGAGTGCCAAAGATCAAATGCCGAGATCGTCGGAAGAGAGAACTTCAAGTCTGCCTCAGTATCTAGACTACAGAGACTTTGCGCTTCAACAACGTCAACATTGTTTATTATTATTGTAATTTACTTTGTTTATAGGTCTCATTGTAACCATTCACGTGTGACAATATCTTGGAGGGAGATTTTAGTCTCGCCTTTTTATAAAGATAACGTCTTACACGTGAATTGGACTAACGTAGTTAGTTTTGCCTGCAGGGACTACTATTGTACACGAGGAATAGTTATATTGTATTGAGCCTATAAATACCCCTCATGACTCTCCATGAGGGGATAAATCATTGTGTAACCTTCATTTGTTCTAATCTAATAAACATTGTTTTCTTTCACCCTCTCTCTACTCTCTCTCTCTCTCTAGAATCATGGACATGTTCTTTGACCAACCTCGATCTCCCGAACCACATAAATCACTTATATTATCGATCCTACATGGCTCAAACCCTTACTATCTCTTAATTGGGGGAAGAATTAAAGCCTCTCTCTCCTTAATAAGAGGCTAATTAAGAGGTTTATATGGAACCACTTAATTTGGTAAACACCCCTACCTCTATGTGAAGATCATTTGTCATTTTTTAATTTGTTAATTTTTGAGTTGATCATGTATGAAAATTTTGAAATTATCAAGCAAGGTGTATAGGTGATAGTAATAGGGAGGTGATTTGCATATTCTTATTTTTTTTATTGGGACACTTCAAAATATGCATTAAGTAGTTGTACTATAAATATAAACTACTTTAACTGTTTATACATTGAGTGTTGCAATCAAATTTATAAGTGTGTCAGTCACTTTCAAGGACGGAGCCAGGGGGTGCCCGCGGGTGCACGTGCACCCCATGGATTTTTTCGATATAGCGTTAATTTTTGAAAAAATTATCGATTTTCCCTAAATGTATCTTAAATGCACCCGGTGCATTAAAATGTATCTCTAGTATTATTTAGTTTGTATACTTACAAATAGAAAATAAATATAAAATCTGTAAAAGCCTAAAGATGAAACAAGTTTAATAAATTAAAGCACAAAAGCCCAAAGATGAAACAAGTTTAATAAATTAAACTATTAAAGCACAAAAGCCCAAAGATGAAATAGGTTTATTAATGGAACAAATTTATTCATCATCCTAACAATTTACAAAATCCAAAATTGAAGCAACACCACAAAGATGAAACATGTTCGTAAGTCGTAACATATATATTTCATTTGTTTATTATGTCTTTTAAAGTTTTCATGTTTTGATTGGTTGTATGAAATCTTGACTAATTTGTTGGTTCCGTATAGTCTATCAGAAGGGGCGGACCTACGCTTGCAGTGGGGGGGTGGGGGGGAGGGGGGCGGTGCCCCCAACCAAAGTGTTGCGGACACTAAAAAACATGTAGAAAAAAGTAGAAATTGGTAGAAAAGGGTCCGGTGCCCCCACACAAGTAACCAAAGTGCCCTCCTCGCTCTTGGATAAAAGTGGAAATTGTTTCCGGTGATTTTGTTTGATCGGAAAAAATGGTGAAAAGAAGGCAAGCGGGTGGTAGATGAAGAAGGTGAAGTACACTATCAAACTATTTATTGGTTTAATAAAAGGTAGTTGGTCAAACTTTTTTTATTGGATTAGTAAAAGTAAGTTGCTTTTACTGTGGATTAGAATTTTTGTCTTTTCATATCGTTTGTGTATTTTGCTAAAAAGAAAAGGATGACTCTTGTGTATATTAATTCCAATAATATTAAATATTTGATACAATAATTGCATGGCAATGAAACTTTAAACTTAAAATTTTTAGTATACGAGATATCATGGCCCGTGCGATGCACCGGCTTTGTTCATCATGATTAAATTATACTTATATTTCGGGTAAAAAGTGTCCGTGTTATGTCGATACGTTGATTTCTTTTGTATACAATATAAGGTGGCCAACGCCCAGTGGGTGCAATTTCATATACAAAATTATAATCATCATTTTAGTTGCGTACTCTCATTGTTTAATGTGCCGTAAATGTTTTTGAACGTATGAAATGAGATGTTTTGCATGATGATCAATCGTCTTTTTTCTTTTTCTTTTTTTTTTTTGAAAAAAGTAAGTCGTTTATTAGTTTTTATTGTTATTTTGCGACCATATTTGCTTTTTCTAGCTTAAGATATATGGTCTTTATTTATTATTTATTTTATTTTTATTTTTATTTTTTTGAAAAAAGTAAGTCGTTTGTTAGTTCTTATTGTTATTTTGCGAGTATATTTTAGCTATGTTGACCATGTGCTTTTTCTAGCTTAAGATATACATCATTTTGCAGTCATGTTCTAAACGCTTTGTTTCAACATAAAGTTGGTTATAGCAACTATAAATAATGTGTCTTTATTAATTAACCACTGTTCCGATAAGCAACTATAAATAGTGTGTTTTTATTATTTAACCATATCAAGCCCCATCTGAAGAACTGAAAAAAAGACATATACAAAAATTGGATATTAGAAGACTTAACATACATCATTCAAATAGTATAAGTTGTGATCGTGTTTCGCAGTCAAATAATACGATTATAGTAAGAATCTTTAAATATCCCCTCTTGCCATAATTAAGTCAATTTTTAAACAACTTAAACTACAACAAAATAATTCATTTCAAAACTTCAGACCTTGGTAAGATCACCTATTAGAGGTGAGAAAGTTCACCGGCATTGGCCACCTTATGGTGAATGGGTCAATTTGTAGTATTTCGGGTCAATTTGGTTCCATTTTAATATTAGCAAAGATTATTTAGGAGAATCGAAATAGCAAATATTTATTTTGAAAAAAGTAACTCAATACATTAATAAAACATCAAAATGAACAATCAATGATCTATTTCATAAGAAATAACTTGATGCGAGATCTATGAACCAAGCCTTTAGTGATAACTTTTTTTGAAAAAGTGGAAGATAAATTACCTAGAACATAACTCTGAGAAGGAAAACCTGCTTTAGTGATATCTTAAATAGACAATGACACCTATTCATGACAAAACCAAACCAAATAATTTATCTCCATATGTCATCCTAATATGCCTTTGCTCTTATTACTGTAACACTTTGCTTCTCTTCACAAATTTTCATAAATGACCTAGAGAAAGAATACAAATAAGACAACGGCAAATCAGTAAGCATCGTATGTACAATGTAGCAAATTCAAATTTGTGATACATATATAAACATTACCTGTATTTTAGATCCCCTGTTCAAGAAAAAAAATAAACAATCTTTAATACTTTGAGAGTGGATTGGATCATATATAGTACATGCAGGAAATAAGATGGCTTATAATAAAAAGAGGTAACCATGGTGATCAGCAGGAGTTTGTTCACACCAAGTACGCCAAGAGTGTTCGATCCCGTGAGCAAATTATTCTTTATAAAGGATAAGTAAAGTATGCTTTGTTTTCATGGAAACCCTTGTCTCAGGAACATCCCTAATTTGATTTTTACCCGGTTATGATTGTATTATAAAGTCTAACCATAGTACATATTTATACTTCTCATTAGTTAAAAGTTCAGTGTAACTTATGAATATGAAAAGACTTGTTAAACTAAAAGACTAATTAAATTAACTTCATTTTAATTGCATTAATGGGCTTAATCATTGAATAAGCAAATATATTACCGAATGAAGTTTATGTATCCTTAAAAGCTATTAAAAGCTTCAAAATAAGCTCCGCATGTACTAAATTCACTAGCTTAACTATATATTTGAGTTTCTTAGCTTGTGACATTAATGCTCACATTCAATAGGGGAACTCATTCTTTATATATATATAGATATAGATGTAAATGACTGTTGTATTTTTGACTCGACCCATTAAAAGCTTCAAAATAAGCTCCGCATGTACTAAATTCACTAGCTTAACTATATATTTGAGTTTCTTAGCTTGTGACATTAATGCTCACATTCAATAGGGGAACTCATTCTTTATATATATATAGATATAGATGTAAATGACTGTTGTATTTTTGACTCGACCCATTAAAAGCTTCAAAATAAGCTCCGCATGTACTAAATTCACTAGCTTAACTATATATTTGAGTTTCTTAGCTTGTGACATTAATGCTCACATTCAATAGGGGAACTCATTCTTTATATATATATAGATATAGATATAGATGTAAATGACTGTTGTATTTTTGACTCGACCCAACACGCTAAGTAAGTAATCTTTGACCTGACCCGATTCAACTAGACATGTTAAGCGGGTAAAACGATTTACCACTTGTATTGCTCGATGCCCCCCGCGATGACATTTTCTAGGTCCGCCACTGTCTATCATCATCAATAAGGGCTTAGGGCAATAAGAGTAAGTGAATAACTATGCAATTTCTATTAAGACAAATAGGGATAACAAGTTTAAGTGATAGTCAACAATAGGGGTGTTCATCGGTTCGGTTATCGGCTTATTCGGTTAATTCGGTTCGGTTAGTTCGGTTAAAAGTTTTTTTAGGGTCAAACCGTAAACCAAACCAAACCGAATTCAAATTCAATTTTCGGTTCGGTTCGGTTGAATTCTAGATCGGTTTGGTTCGGTTCGATTTTCGGTTTAATCCGAATTACACACTTTATTTAAAAAAATATATGTATATACAAATATATTTAGCCAAAAAAGTTATTTCAAACACAAAAAGTATTTTTTAATATTAGGAAGGGTTAACTAAGCTTATATATTTATGGATCTTTTTATATATAACATTTTATTGATCTTTTTATATATCTAAATATATATAAAAAAAATATATAAGTTTATATGAATTCGGTTTTCGGTTTTGATTATCAAAACCATATCCAAACCGAGAACCGAATTAAAAGTTCGGTTCGGTTCGGTTTTGGCTAATTCGGTTCGGTTATTAGTTCGGTTCGGTTTTTTATTTATATTTCGTTTCAGGACAAATAAAGAGCAAGTGAACGAATTTGATGATTTTATTGAGTTATTTTGCTGAAGTAATGATTAAAGACTTAATGAGATGATGAAAATACATGACTACGGCCTAACCTGGCATTGGAACTACGCCGTAGATAGTTTATAAGCTTTAAAGAATTTTGACTTGAAGAATGCTACGCCGTAACAAACAAACGGGCTACGGCGTAGATGTGTTAACGATAATTCTACGTTTGTATTTGACTTTGATGCTACGCCGTAGTTTTAGTGACATGTTGACCTAGAAGACATGCTACGGCGTAATCACCATTAAGGCTACGCCGTAGCCGGGACGAGTACTATATATATCTGCCGAATTTCACACTTTTTGATATCTCCCCTTTCCCAAACCTCTACTAGGGTTTGGGGAGAACGACCCAAAAGAAGAATAAAGATCTAGAAGACCGAAGGAATAGCATTTCATTAGCTAGGAGCAATTCTAGTCTAACACGAGTTTGAATTCTCTTATGTTTTCCATTTAATCCTTTGATGAATTCATTTTTTTAATTAAGATTTGGTTTTGTTTATCATATATGTTTCTCTATATAGAAGTTTTCTTTGTTTATCATTAAGATTTGGTTTTGTTTATCATATATGTTTCTCTATATAGAAGTTTTCTTTGTTTATCATTAAGATTTGGTTTTGTTTATCATATATGTTTCTCTATATAGAAGTTTTCTTTGTTTTTGGTAAGTTATAAGAATGGTTTGTCATTCTTATATAAGAGTCTATAAGTGTCCTAAGGGACTGAGATGAGGGACGTCACTCTCATCCGTTGTACTTCAATGTTTTTTGGTGTAATGCAATTTACCGGGGTGAAATAACCCTTTTACCCAAAAAAAACTCTCTTGTTTCGATAGTTTTAAAGCCTGATAGTTTCTAGGATGCCGGGAGAAATGACCATAGGACCTTGGCCGAATAGGTTATAAGGATTGAGAGGAATTTGCTATAGTACCTTTATTCCTTGTGTGCGAATTTCAATGAACGAGCACTTATCAGGTAGAGAAGCTTAAGAAGTTAGAGGAAACCTAAGGTCCGACCGGCCGGGTTTCGCTTAAGCAAGTCTATTAAACATGACACTTATTGACTCTACTAATTCGTATTGCCAGCGAACTCTTGTAATCATTAGGTTACGGAATAGGGTGTATTCGTAGATAGGACCTGATGATTTGACCATCTGTGTCTAGTCGACTTTTACCCACTATATAGGTCAAAGGAACATGGGATTTACTAAACTTTAACATCTTAATAAGTTATCCCTTCTATTTTCTTTTCTTTTATTCTAATTCTGTTTAATTATGTTTTATTATTATTATTCTAATATTTTCACTATATCACAAATCTTTAAAGTCTTTGCCTTATTTTGCCAGAACAACAGCTCTTGGGACGACACTCGGATTTATCTAGGCTATACTTCACATGACCGGGTACACTCCCCGTGAGTATGTGTTAGTCCTTATATTTGTAAGTTTATAAATTTATAACAAGATGGAAATAACGCATCAGTATGATGTCAAGAGTCATGTTACCCGCCAACCAAAAACAAAACAAGATAATGCAAGTAGCTATACATCTTGAACATCAACCATTTTGCTTTGAAGAGCTTTAAATCTATTTTAGGTTTAAATCTATTTTAGGTCCTCTTAACTTTTATGTAATATAGAAACTTTGGTTTAGACTTCCTTTTATGGTGTGGAGAATCAGATGTTAGCTTTCTTTCAAATTTGCTTCTTATTTGATTTAGATATGGATTTCTTCACTAAATCATTGTTGCATTCAGTGTGACATCTTGAACAACTGGAAAATAAATTGTATCATTTATTCACTTATTAGCGACATATTCTATCTTCAAAAGATTTTTAAATCGTGACAAGTTAGAGTCAAACATGCTATGAAATGGTGTTGATTTAAGCAACAAATTGTTGGTAACGGTTTTGAGACAGCACTTTTAGTGGCGGATTAACAACAAATATTTCCATCTCTAATAGCGATGGAATAACCAAAAAATGGCCGGCTGATTATTAGCAATGGATTATTGACTGCTTTGTTGTTAGGGTGCGTTTGGTATGCAGCCATGAATCACAATGAGAATGATTTTGATAGTAGTGGTGGGCCCCTTGGTATGAAAGATTCATACATTACTCTTTTGAGGTATATAGAGTATGGAACATTTCTATCATTCATTACGATAGTGGTGGGGTCATTCAACTTAAAAAAACACTTTTAATCACTTTCATAGTGATAGTCTTATTCCAATAGTGGGATACCAAATGCACCCTTAGTATTAGGACAGAAAGTTGGTCGCTAAGCCGCCACTTGATGGTTGAATCAAATTTAATTTAGGTAACATTAAAAAGGCTCTAGTAAGGGGCTGGAGATCAACAATCCTTCGCAGAAACTCTAAAACTTTTGTCGCTAATATTTAGTGTGGCCTTTTTTTGTGACGAAATATATCCTTTAATGACAAAATAGGATGAAAACTTTCGTTGCTGATGCCTGAGTTTTTAGAAGTGATTTGTAACGCATTCGCAGAATAATTGGCATTAACTTTGAAAAGATTGTTGATGCGTGGTTTTGCAACCTTACAACAGGTTTTACCTCTCGAGGGATCTCAAGAGGCTTACAACCCCACCAGGCAGTGTACCTGACCGATGTAGTATAGGATAGTGGTAAGTACGGGGGATTGATCGTTCTCTCACAGGGAATAGTGTTCGTTAGGATAGAAAAACTACTCTAATAGGTCTAAGGGTGGAAGGAAGATTCTTTTTGTATTTTTATATTTTATGGAAAGCAAGTAAAATCTCGGTTTTGGAAGAAGGGCGGAATTAGTTGCTAGTCAACTAACCCAAGTTTACTACTTATGCAAATTAAAATAAAATAAATATCTAAACTATTGTGGTTGTGAAAACAATATGGAGAAAATTGTGTTTACTTAGATTTCATTACTCCCTAACTATCTTTTACCGGTTAATTGATATGTGTGTTACTTGTGTGGATGAAGGGTGTATTCCTAATAACTCATGGAGTGGCATACATATCTCTCCAATTCTATGAGCTCTTATCTCGCCCTATGCCATGCACGGCACAACCATAGGGGTTGTAAACAGTGGCTCATGCGTTAAATACTACCTTAATAGCCTAGTATGACTCGACTACATGTTTCCCAAAACGTTCAAGCACGTTACCATAAAGGAGGTTGGCCAGTTTTCTTGAGCCTAACATCGATGAAACAATCATCCCAACAAACAACAACACACACCAATTAACCAATAATTAATAGTTAGGTTTCATTAGATCTAAGCAAACACTAGAGAATTTAGCTACTCATGTTAATTGAAAGATAAGCAAGATAGATAGACAACCAACACATAGACATATTGATTGAATTAAAGTGAAGACTTGTCTTTAATTAAGCACTAGGGTTCCAAGGGTTGGAAACCCTAAAAGTCACAGAAAATTCGTCTTTAGGGTTTCCCCTAAAAGTTCTCCACAAAGTTCCACACTAATGAATGAAAATTAGAAAACTATATATAGATTTTACACTCTGACGGCGTCAGGTTATAAGGTCTGACGCCGTCACCCTTAATTGCCTTCTGGGCCGTCACTCTTTAAATTAACTCCTGACGGCCTACATCTTCTAACACCTGACGGCGTTAGGTGTTAATTCCAAAATTTCTTCTGGCCCGTCATTTGAAAATTGGATTCCACTCTTTTGTCAAGGCTTTCTGACGGCGTCACCTTGTGACTTCTGACGCCGTCAGGTTGTAAATCATCATCTTTTGAGACTTTGTCGTTTTCTTCACTTTTATGCTTCAAAAACGTCCGAATATGCATGTTTTCCAGAATTCCTCTCAAAAGTACCTAAAATGACAAAATGAACGATTTAGGGCAATATTTGATCACATTTATACGAATTAGGGCTTAAATGACCCCCTAAAAGCGTAACACTTTTCGTCTCATCAATCTACCTCCTATATAATACAAGCTTGTCCTATTATTTCTCCCTCAAATATACTAATCAACTGACACGTGGCATCTCCTAAAATCTAATAGCCGTCGATTCTCTTTCAACAATTTTAGGCGGCATTCAATTGTCATCCTTCATTCAGTATCCCACCTAAAAAACACACGCCCTCTCAACGATCCCCTTCTGAAACCCTAACCAAAAAACACAAAATCAGTAATAGATCCATACACCAAAACCGTTCGAAAATCAAGACCAAGATCTGTACATGTTTCAATCATCATCGTCATATTCACCCCTTCCATCTAATCCCTATCTCATATAATTGTTTTTAAATC
>LBNU01004475.1:65137-77378 GCA_014162995.1 Artemisia annua | reverse complement strand
ATCACTATGTCTAGTAAGTGAGCTATCCTCATCTTTTCCACTACCAATATCTTTAAAAGTTATTTTGTTATCACCTTCAATTATTATATACCACAAATGTATATCTTTTGATTTCACGTAAGTTTCAAAACGATTTTTCCAATATATGAAACCATTTGGTTCAAATAGTGGTGGTCTTTGCATAGATTGCCCTTCTTTGAAATTTTCAAAATCCATGGATCGTTTCAAGTTTTAAAACACAATATATTTTAAAAGCTTGAGTAACGTAGCTCTTGATGCCAATTGTGGAAAACTAGAAGGGGGGTTGAATAGTTTACCAGTTTTTAACTTTAATTCCTTTTGAAAGCTTTACGTGTAATCAACAATTAATACTAACAAGTAATAAGCAATATGAAAGTAAAGAGTAAGAAACAATCAAACCACAACACGAATGTTTATTGTGGTTCGGCTACAATGACTCTTTTTCCTTGCCCTACTCCACGCCCCGAGTATCCAACTCGAGAGTTACTCTTACTAGTCAACAAGCTCCTTTCACCGGTGGAGAAACCTTACACGTCGCTTACACACGATTACCGACACAAAGCTAAATGTCGAGTTCTTTTACAAGGGCACTGTAACAACCCGCATTTTCAGGACATTTTTCCAAATTAATATTCACGAGTTACTATTCATCATTTACTATTCATCGGTCACTATTCATCATTCTACTATTCATCATTTTCGGAGTCCGTTTGTGATTCTGAGAAGCGTTACTATTCATGTGACACTATTCATCCCGGAAGAAAAACACTATTCATGGTCATCATGCATCATCACGTAAACCTAGTTTACGGGTTTGTGTGTTTTCATTTACGTATGTTCATTTATTCAATAAACGATACCACTCAGTTTTACTACTAACATATACCCGATACTCCCGTCTACGATCCTAGTATATTTTCATACTCATTATAATGATATAAAAATTATATTATTAATTTACCCGGTGTTTTGAAACCATTTGCTATATTTTCCGGTAAACGCCTATAACTACGTCGGATCACGATATTTCAACACTACAATTATTTTAACACCCGATTCTCATTAGGAATGTAATTTTATAATTTTTACAACATCGTCACATATTATTTGGTACCGTTAAAATTCATTTCTAGCAAACTCGGTACCCGGTATCCCCTAAAACTAATAATATATAACATAATATATATAAAGTCTTACAATATCTAACAAAAATCTTCACATTCCTTCCACCCCATGTCTTGGCTGCTCCCCCCTTACCAATCACTTACAAACCTTGAAAAATATACTAGCTCCCATTAAAAACATGTACTTCTTGTCTAATAATAATATACATCAATAATACATCAAGATTTATTAGATATTTCTTTCATTTTTACAAGTATATCACAAATAATAAACTAGAAAAGTTCTTCCTTTTCTCTCCTTCCTTGGATCAGCCACAACAAGAACACAAGAAGAATCCATCATTTTTTTCAAGAACAAGTTATAATCAAGTCTCATTTATACTTCTTGCTATGATTTTGAAATAAAAATCCCAAGGTTTCTTACATAATCATCTCCAAAACTCTTCAAATCTTCATGTAAGGTTCAAGTAAACTTTTCTAATCTTTTATACTTTCATTTAACCTATTTTTCTAGTAGCAAATCATGCAAATATTCATGTTAAACATACCACTTATTGGTTATTTTTCTTTATAAACATAGATCTAAAGATTTTACTTGTAATCTTATGAGATCCACCATTGTTGGTGATGTATGGGACCCCATGACACCCTAATAAGGTGTATGGTAGGATTGAGTATTTGTGGAGTTGAATTGAAGTAGTTTGGTTAAGTCTTGAACAAGTTAGAACCAATAAAATGAGTTATAAACACTATATAATAAGGTTCTGTCCTTAAATGCAAAACAAAATCAGTGGGTTTTGGGTAATTTTTGGCCAAATATTTAGAAAATACATTCCGAGATGAAACTATGGCCGAAAGTTTGGATAAAAACGAGTTAATAACGAAGGAGATATGGTTTTCCGAAGTTTAACGACGAAAACTTATTTTCAGAAAAATAGTTGCTGTATGGAAACATTTGTTTGGCAAAATGAGTCGTTTGACGTAACCTAGCTAAGCGGAACTACTAAAAATGTGATAGTACATGTTTATACAATTCCAGGGATATAAAGAACACGGAAAACGAGCTTATAACGACCAAGATATACGCGTTTAAAACCCGACGAAACATATATAAGTTTGACAGCTTTTATATAACAAATACTCTAAGTGTTGAAAAACTATATTTTCAAGTGACTACATTGTAAGCCATATTCCTTTACCTATCGAGACCCGTATGGTCAAAAGTTAAATGATACGACTTCTAGACATTGTTGCAAGGTTTTCAAAAACGCCAAGCTCCTGTTTTAACACTCAATGTACATTACTTCGCGACTAGTTTTACCAAGTCATTGGACCTATTTTCTCAAGTTTGGAAAATATTGTATTTTCAGGTATCAAGCAATGGCACGCTACTGGAGGTTTTGGCAGGGCATGGCATGGTCATAGAAGACTCTGATATTCATATGGGGACCGTTTAAACTATTTTAAGGGCCTAATTCCGCACTACTTTTAACAATGTAAATTCAACACGTTTGTTGAATGATTTTATTCTAAATGAATGAGATGAAAACTGTTCTTTGTACTTGTGTTGTGATACCAATTGAGTTGCACCCCAGCGACATGTAAGCTTCCGCTGGACCCGATTTTGGGGGTGTGACGGGCACAACCACTCCCGTCACACTATGTATTTTGAGGACTAAAATACTAACCGATCACTAATGAATAGATACAATCAATGAAAGTATGAACAACACAAGTTCACACACTATTAATAACAAGTATTCCAACTTTGTGTTGATGCTTGTATGTCTTTGATATGAGTTTGTGATCTTCTTGCTACAAAAGAATCTCACCAAAATGAAAGATGAATATGTTAGATGTAAGTAATGAGAGTATGTATGATAATGTATGATTGTAAGTGATGAGAAATAACTTGGAGTGGCTTGCTATTTATAGGCAAAAAGCCTCAGCAACCCATGGATTGGACGGAACCAAAGGATTCGTTCCGTCTGTGTTGGAGTTTGGTTTCGCCAAACTCTGACACACAATCCTTCTATTTCTCTTTCAAATCTTCCAAAGATATTGCCATATCTATCCTAGATACATTGAGTAACAATCTAAACAATATCTTCATCTTATCTTCCAAGGATCATGCAAACATCCAAGGATCATGATGCTATACATGATGTAATAAAACTTATTATTTATGTTTTAAACTAATGCAAAATACAAGTGTTAACTAACAAATGCTATACTTGTGTAATATTGGTCTTGTGACAATATGTATAATTTTGCTAAAGTGAACTTTACATTTTGTCGTTAACAAAATACGGCAAAGATCGTAAAATATAAATAACGTTTTTTGGACGATATTTGTATTAACAGAAATTAACCATTAAGAAGTAAAGACTTCGTCCTCCTTTTCAGCAGGTTCCGAGCACAACCTTGGGATGATTGTAAAATATGTGCTCTATTACACTAAATGTTCAACTTTCCACATTGAACTCAGCTCTCAAGTTTCCTCAGGAGGGAGTTGGGTGTCTTAGCATTCAGTGACTAAGTTGGACTTTAAACTCATCCCTTTAGCAGACTTTATAACCAAGTCTCTAGCCAATCCCTTCGTCAAGTGATCAGCTAAGTTTTGTTGAGATCTAACAAACTCTACAGATACCACCCCATTCATGATAAGCTCACAAATCATGCTATGTCTAGAATTCCCATTGTACATCTGGCTATAAGCCTTTGCCAATGTAGCAGTACTATCACAACAGATAGAAATAGGTGCTATAGGTTTAGGCCACAATGGAATCTCNTCATTGCATCTACTCTTGTCATCGTAGCTATCGCACCAGGTGAGTTCATGCCCCCTATTTTCACTTGTTTTATAACTGTTTTGGGGGAGAATACATGCTCGTTTTTACATGAATGCAATATTTGTTTTACTTAAACATGCTACTGCTTACTTAAACACCAATTGCCTTACTCAAACATTTGCGGTTTACTCAAATGCTTTATGTGTTTACATGTTACAACCTATATTTCACGGGTATGTGTGATTACCTACATTTCATAGGTATTTGATACCTACATTTCATAGGTATGTGATACCTACATTTCACGGGTATGTGTGATTACCTACATTTCATAGGTATGTGATACCTACATTTCATAGGTATGTGTGATTACCTACATTTCATAGGTATGTGTGATTACCTACATTTCACGGGTATGGGGTACCTGCATTGCCTGGGTATGGCATGATACCCCTACATTACATGGTTGCATATTTACACTTATCTTTGACTTTTGGCTCAAATATTACAATTGTTTACATAAACCAAATCATGTTTGGCGGTCGGTTGTAAACACACAGGTTGCAAGTCTTGTTATGGCCGAGACTTGGAACCGGGTGGATTTACAATGCCTTCGCTGGGAAATTTTCATCCTAATGCAATTATTTTTCACTAAACTCTATGAACTCACCAACCTCGTGTTGACGCTTTAGCATGTATTTTCAGGTATTAAGCAATGGCACGCTACTGGAGGTTTTGGCAGGGCATGGCATGGTCATAGAAGACTCTGATATTCATATGGGGACCGTTTAAACTATTTTAAGGGCCTAATTCCGCACTACTTTTAACAATGTAAATTCAACACGTTTGTTGAATGATTTTATTCTAAATGAATGAGATGAAAACTGTTCTTTGTACTTGTGTTGTGATACCAATTGAGTTGCACCCCAGCGACATGTAAGCTTCTGCTAGACCCGATTTTGGGGGTGTGACAGGCACAACCACTCCCGTCACACTATGTATTTTGAGGACTAAAATACTAACCGATCGCTAATGAATAGATACAATCAATGAAAGTATGAACAACACGAGTTCACACACTATTAATACCAACAAGTATTCCAACTTTGCGTTGATGCTTGTATGTCTTTGATATGAGTTTGTAATCTTCTTGCTACAAAAGAATCTCACCAAAATGAAAGATGAATATGTTAGATGTAAGTAATGAGAGTATGTATGATAATATATGATTGTAAGTGATTAGAAACAACTTGGAGTGGCTTGCTATTTATAGGCAAAAAGCCTCAGCAACCCATGGATTGGACGGAACCAAAGGATTCGTTCCGTCTGTGTTGGAGTTTGGTTTCGCCAAACTCTGACACAAAATCCATCTATTTCTCTTTCAAATCTTCCATAGATATTGCCATATCTATCCTAGATACATTGAGTAACAATCTAAACAATATCTTCATCATATCTTCCAAGGATCATGCAAACATCCAAGGATCATGATGCTATACATGATGTAATAAAACTTACTATTTATGTTTTAAACTAATGCAAAATACAAGTGTTAACTAACAAATGCTATACTTGTGTAATATTGGTCTTGTGACAATATGTATAAAAGATTTTAACTATATTTATACTTTGTTGCTAAAGTGAACTTTACATTTTGTCGTTAACAAAATACGGCAAAGATTGTAAAATATAAATAACGTTTTTTGGACGATATTTGTATTAACAGAAATTAACCATTAAGAAGTAAAGACTTCGTCCTCCTTTTCAGCAGGTTCCGAGCACAACCTTGGGATGATTGTAAAACATGTGCTCCAGTACACTAAATGTTCAACTTTCCACATTGAACTCAGCTCTCAAGTTTCCTCAGGAGGGAGTTGGGTGCCTTAGCATTCAGTGACTAAGTTGGACTTTAAACTCATCCCTTTAGCAGACTTTATAACCAAGTCTCTAGCCAATCCCTTCGTCAAGTGATCAGCTAAGTTTTGTTGAGATCTAACAAACTCTACAGATAACACCCCATTCATGATAAGCTCACAAATCATGCTATGTCTAGACTTCCCATTGTACATCTGGCTATAAGCCTTTGCCAATGTAGCAGCACTATCACAACAGATAGAAATAGGTGCTATAGGTTTAGGCCACAATGGAATCTTAATAAGCAAGTTTCTCAACTGATAACATCAAATAGTTCTGATATTTTGTTGTTAATTTCCCCCTATTATGCTCATCTTTTATATCATTTTATTAGAATATATACTCTTATTTGTTTATATTTCATTTTCAGGATAAAGACTAGCATTCGAATGTAGAAACGCGGATTTGGAAGATTATTAATGAAAAATGTTGAAGTATGGTGACTGGGCACTAGCTACGGCGTAGATCATCTCTCAGCCTACGTCGTAACATCAATTTACACTGAAGACTGAAGTCAATGCTGACCAAGAACTATGACGTAACCAATTCATGGGTTACGGCGTAGAGGTGGGTACGAGAGGTTTCTAATTCGTAACTCATTTTGAGGTTACGCCGTAGATTTGACTTCAATACTTAGAAGAATTTCGTATCCAAGGTTGTTACGACGTAATTACTCAGAAGGTTACGCCGTAGATTAAAGTACGAGCAAGATACGACCATAACTCATCTTTAAGTTACGGCGTAGTGTCATCAATGAAGATAAGATCATCCCAGATTCAAAGGTCACGGCGTAGTTAACCCTAGGGGTTACGCCGTAACAAAGTCGAGGCTATAAATACCAGCCCTAATTCCGCATTTTTACATATCTTTCTCACATACCAAAACCAGAGGAGGAATTAGGGATCCAAGGAGGACGAATCTCTGCAACATACAAGTCATTTCCAAGGGAGAATTCACGCATCACAATCATAAGTTTTACCATTTTTGTATTACATTCGTGTATTGAATTCATGTTTTCCATTACAATGTTGAACATCAATTTTGTTGCATGTTTTAATATGAGTTTGGTGTTAGCCTTATTATGAAATTGTTATTGCTATGATTTAGTTTTCTCGCATTTTTATCGTTTTATTTTTATACTTTCTTAGCTTATTTTGGGACACCCTAGTTTTGGTAGCATAGAAGTTTGGTAGTACCTATGAAGCTAGGAGAATTGACCATAGGACCGATAGTAAATAAGGTTGTGTTTAGTGATAAGAATTTACCATAGGACTATCACTATTCGTGTGGAAATTTCAACGAATGACCACTTACCAAACAGAATTGCTTAAGGAATTATGGGGGATCTATGTTCCGAAAGGCCGGATCCCATTAAATATGTCTAAGTTAGTAGAGGCACTTATTGACTATTACATCTTGTAGACCAGCGAACTCTTATAATCATTAGGTTACGGAATAGGACAAGGTGGAAGATAGGACTAGAAGATTTGACCATCTGAGTCTAGTCGACTTAAAACCCTAGATGAAACGATATGATGCATTTAATAGAAAACATAGTCATGCCATAACAAGAGTAGTAATTAGGTTGACACTTTTATCCCTACTGATATTTCCTTTACATTTAATTGCTTTCGTTTATTTTTTTTTCATTTCTTTAGTTTAATTAATCATCTACAAAACCCCCTTTAAAACCAGTGACATAGGAATTAGATTTAATCCGCATGCATAGCTCTTGGGACAACTTCGGCTTTACTGACAACTACACTACACACGACCGGGTACACTACCCGGTAGTGCATTAGGTAGACGAGACAATTTATAAATTTAAAACCTGGTCAGTAAAATCTGCATCAAGTTTTTGGCGCCGCTGCCGGGTAGCTATTTAGGGTTTTCAAATTTAAGTTTTTTTTACATAAATTTTTGTTTTAACCTTTGAACATGTCAGGTTACAAGACTTGAAGTGCTAAACCTTTCTTAGCAACACCATGCGATAATCCAGAAAGGCAATTCCGCGCAAAAAGAAACAATACTCCCATTTCTGTTCATAATATTTTTTCTTTTCGCGAGCATTCAGACTCTGATACCGACACCTTCACCATGGAACAATACATGGGTAGGACAAATGGAACAATACTTGGGTAGGTCAAATGAAAACTCCACCAGAGGATTGACATCGGGCCCTGAAACAGTTGAGTTCAAAATTAGGGGACAAATCATCGAAAAAGTACAAAATAAACAATTTTCTAGTGACAATGATGAGGAAGATGCACAAAAAGTATATGTCTAAATCATGACGAATCCATACGTTCAGGCTAATAAAACATTTACTGATAAAGATAACTTGTAAAAATTAAATTACAAGTAGTCAACTTGTGTTATTTGTAAATAAACAAGAAAAGACCGAAACCCAGACGGGTCACCTTAGACCTGGTTGACCCGGTTCAACTTAAACCCTGTAGGTCTAAGTGGGTTTTGAAAATCAAGAATCCAGTTTAGTTTGGCCCGTTTTATTGACCAGAACCGGTTGAACCAGGTTTCAAAACATTGAATTTTGTTGCCCATAAAAAAGGTTTACATTCAATTTTTCACAAGCATAGTGAAAGTTTAATTTTTTAAATGTAACAAATTTTATGAACCCAACTATAAGTGACAATAAATTTGTTAACTAGAGTATAGTATACCCTGAATTAAAATGAAACTTATAGTAAAAATAAGCGCATGCATGCGGATCAATTTAACTATGAGAGATAAGTGGTTAAAGGTGTGTTTGGTATCCCATTATGGGAATGAGACTATAACTATGAAAGTGATTAAAAGTGTTTGTTTAAGATAAGGGGGCCCACCACTATGGTAATGAATGATAGATATAATTAATACTTCATATACATCAAGAGAGCTAGGTATGGATCTTTCATAGGTGAGAGACCCACCACTACTATCAAACTCATACCTATTGTGATTTATAACAGCATACCAAACGCACCCTAAGACTCAAATTAGCGTTAACTTTTTCACTACCTTTATCGTTCACCGGATGATCCAAAGTCAACATTTTACTTGGTTGTAATAAAACAAGCTAAATGACCTTTGCGTGAGAGAGTTGGAAGGAATATTAGGGCGCTAGGTGCAGCTCGTTGCTGCCCTTCGCCAGTCCACCGTGTACGCTCGTTGCAGCTCATTGCTGCACCGTAGCCCCTCAACTAAGCTCGCCATTAGCAGCCTCACCGTCTGCACGACGAAGTGAGAAAACATACTTTTGTCAGTTTTATTTTATTTTTTCTGTTTTTTTCCCTTTTTTTGTAAGTGTTTTTAATTATGTTTTGTATAAATACAGTGTTTTGTAAATATGTAAGTTTTATATAAAGTTTTGTAAACTTGTAAAGTTTGTTATAAAACTTGTAATATTTTATAACACTTGTAATGTTTTTTATGCTCCAACGGCTAGTTAACGTCTATTTTTCCCTAAATTTGCCAGTTTTTTTTTTATACATTTTCTCACACAAGCATCACTAATATTAACACACAAACATTATGGCAAACGAACTAGCTGAGGTGAAAAAGTCTATTCTTACCCGATTACGCAACGAACAAGAAAAAGAACTAAAGTTGATTAATAGTTTGCTAGGTGAGATAACTCATATTATACTTCAGATGCATAATCGTGCTCTAGAGGTCGAAAGGTTACGTGAGCTGCCTCAAGACGACCAATTATCAGGGTCGGTCTAGAAACTCTATTAAGAAATGATGAAAAGGATCTGCAACTTCAGGTCGTCTTGAAAATGGTTAGTGAACAAGTGTTGCAAGTGTTGGAGGAGAAGTCAAATCTCATCGACAATTACAAATCTATATAAAGCTTCACGACGTTTCGTATTGTTTTTTTAACCGTATCGTTATTTTACGTTTTGTATGTTTTTATTTTGTTGTATTGTATTTTTATATTTAATGAAATGAGTTTAGCTTATTTGATAAAATGAATAAAAAAATAAAGTTGTAAGTGGTGGACATCAAATGAGTAAGTTGAGGTTAGTTGTTAGTGAGGGAGTTAGTTGTGGAGGTTTGTTAAAGTAATGTGGCAGACAATAGGCCCCAAATGACGAACCAAGCTTGCTCAGACACCTAGCGCCGGCCGTCAAGGGCGGAGGTAGAAATTTTTTGTCGAGAGGGCACACTTTGATAAATTTTAGAAACTACGCTATAAATTGGTACATAAAAAGGGCAATTTACAAAAAGACAAAATATTTTCAAAATTTTACACTACATTTTTTTTCGTTAGTGGGCACCTGCCCCTTGTATCTCCCCCATGCCGCCATCGCCCTTACATGGGTGTGCAGTGGCTGCTCGTTAAAATGACTATAGCAATGTACACGTGTAGAAATGGACTTGTACACGTGTTTAACTAACAGTTCACCTCCGTGTTTATAGCCCATAATCTAGTCATTTACTCATCTTTTGAGTTTTTTATTCTATAGTTTACTGTAGTAGTCTAGTACGGAATACTTGTTTTTAGGGACCAAAATTGATTGGCTGAACTTATAGTTTACTACTCCGTAGTACTTACTTGTTTTTAGGGACCAAAATGGACTAATGGAGTAACTAAGTGTTTACTATTTACTACTTTACTTGATAAAGGTTAATTGGCTAGCTCAGTTGGCCATCAAAGGTAATTTTGGGGAGGTATTTTTAGAGAGGTCTCAGGTTCGAGTCTCATCATGGACCTTCATGGGCCCGAAATAAATAGAAGCAGGAGTGAGGTTTATCCCCTAAGGAGAAAGGTTCGATGCTTGCATACTGCCTAATTGAATGTCACTGTGGGCTCGAATCACTAACTAATAACTCGCCGTTCAAAAAAAAAAAAAAAAATGTCTATAATCTATTTCTTCAACGCGTTTAATACATATAAATTGCGGGTTCTGTATATGTATTATATATGTGGATACAAGCTATGAAATTTAAAACAAAATGAACAATAGATTCAGAATTGGTTTAGAATTATAGGATAATTTCATCGATATTTTTGCGAAAACTTTATATTACACCAATATCCTTTCAAATTTCCTAATTACATTAATATCCTTTTAGAACTTATAAATACTCAAAAATATCCAAAATAACACTTTATTCTTAATCCTCTAAAAATATTAAATAAACATATCAATTACAATTCTACCCTTGTATAGAACGTCACTTTAGTTCAGGTAGGTGGGTTAAGTTTTTATTTCCTTTTTGTCTCTTCTTCTTTGAAGACAACCAACCTCTCCCACTAAATTTTTTGACTCAACAACAGATGGATATCTGAAGCAAAACAATAAAGATTGTTGGTCCATGAAAACTAATCCATTATTTTAAACGAGAGCCCTGCGCAAACACGTTTCTTATTCTTTAATATGTATGTAAGATCAAGATTCGAATATATGGACACATGGATTAGTGTATCTGTAAGTTGTTTGAAGTACTTTCTTTGTTGTTTTGTAAAAGGCAAAATAATGGAGTAATTAAACTCGCATCTAGATTGGTTAATAACCTTAAGAAGATGTTTCAAGATTAATCCTTGATAATAAGTGAAGAGGGTGGTTAAATTCCACGATGAACTAGAACATGAAGAAATACATGAATGATTGAAGTATAGTGACTTTTCATTTGTTTGATTTAGGATAGAAGGGTAAAAAGGTAATTAATCTTTAATTTATTATTTTTATTATTCTTTTAATAATAGATACGTTTAGTTAACAGTAATTTATTTATCTGGATATATTTGAATATTAATAATTGTTCAAAGAATATTAATGTAATTTGAAATTTTGCAAAGATATTGATGTAATATCAAAGTTTTGTAAGAATATAGATGTAATTTTCCTTAGAATTAATGTCATCAAGATAAAAGTGCTATGAACGTTTTACATCATTGTACAATATAAAAAATCGCAGGAACCGAGTTATTTTTTTATTGGAATTACAAGCATAAAAAGGTCAAACATGTGTGGCTATTGTGCGCAAACTAGCTACAACTAGAGATAGATGTAACATAACACGAAAGGCTTACATAAATTATGTTATTATGATCTACTAATCGTGTTTTTTTTTTTTTTTTTTTTTTTTTTTTAATTTATTATTTTTTTTTTATTTTTTTTTTTTCCCCTTTTTCAAGCAAAAAAAAAAAAAAAAAAAAAAAAAAAAAAAAAAAAAAAGTAATGTGTCTTCCTAATATGCCCTTATTATAAAAGGAAATGCAATTATTATATAATTACAGCTAGTTTGAATGCTTCAATTCAATTTTAATCCACAAAATTTGCTTCGACTCTCACTTACTTCACATCCACATATACACACAAAAGAGGAATATGAAATACACAAGTTGACAACTACAATAAACAATCGGGCTATGCACACTTT
>LBNU01004475.1:54827-65003 GCA_014162995.1 Artemisia annua | reverse complement strand
AAAAAAAAAAAAAAAAGTTGTTATTTATTTGTATGTTGGTGTATATGTCCGGACGGAACGTACCAGACCGAATGAACATCCATGTAGATCGAATTGAAGGAACTGATATCGAAATGTAAAGATCACCCTTTTACCCAGACGATCCTTCTATCCAATAGTCCGTACCAGGAACCATGTTTGCGTCGCCTAACCCAGATATTGCGAGATACTGTCACCCATGTGACATGACACCTAGCACATAGGCTAGGTTTAGCTCAACCCGTTCCATCCCTATGTTCAGGTACAATACGTTGGGGTTAAGAAAAACACCCCAAATACATTTAATATATGCATAACTAATCTTAATGCGCATTTACTCTCTCATTTATTACTATACCGTTCGGCCATTACCCTGTACTTACACTCACGCCAGAGCATGATTTTGGGATCAAACACAAGACGAGGCTAACGTGTGTTACCCTTTGTGTAGGTGCTCGAATGACTGGATTACTAGTCTAAAGGAACCTACACGTGATGTAGACGAGGTACATATTTTTACCTCAACAATGTAGTATAATTATAAACTTGTAGGTGTTAGTAACATCCTTCATTTCTGTTAAAAATCATTTGTTCTCATCCAAGTTTCGTTTCACACTCGATGAATTAGTACATGAGATATGCTAGGTTTACATAATCTTCACAAAAAGAAATTCATTCATGTCAATCACAAAAGAGAACAAAACTATTTGAATAGAAAAGTAAACTTGATAGTTGATACTAACATTTTATAAAGCAAATTTGTAAATTTTTGGTAAACATAGCATTTACTTCTACGTGTCAACTTTTTTCAATCAAGTTCAAGAACCTTTACTTCTCTACATTTAATCCAACAAACTATCATAAATGCTAAACTCATAGTAAAATTAAACACAAACCCTTAAGCAAAATCATCTCTAGCAACACAATGCAAAACCAAAATGTACCACCACAAGCAACAACCGATGAACACGACGAAAAAGACCCTTATAACATAACATACATAATCCATTTCTTACTAGGAGCAGGCTACCTAGTCCCATGGAACTCATTCATCACAGCAGTTGATTACTTTCAAGACATTTATCCAAAAAAACATGTCGCCAATGTGTTTTCTGTTGCATATATGTTAGCAGCAACGACGGTTCTTTTTATCATGACATATCTGTCTAGCAAAACAAAGTTACCTAGCTTTAAAATGAGGATGAACTTTGGTTATGGTTTGTTTGTTTTGGCTTTAATGGTTGCACCAGTGACTGATTGGATTGGTCATGGGGACGAGGTTAAAAGAGGCTCGAATGCGGCTTTTGTGGTTCTTGTGTTGATGGTTGTGGTTACTGGCGCTGCTGAAGGGTTAACTAGTGGGAGTTTGATTGGTGCTACTGGAAAATTGCCTGATCGGTATATGCAGGCTGTTGTTGCTGGCAATGCGTCAGCTGGTACGTATTTGTGTCCACTTTTCTATTTTAGATGTGCTGATATATTTTTTGAGTTACCAAAAATTACAAATTTGCATTTATCTTTTATATAATAAAAGAATTACATCATTTCGGAGTTTTTTTTGACAAAACAATCTTAGTGGAAAAAAATTAGACCAATAGGAATGCTCGATTTTGACACATAGGCGAAATCGAGCAATATGATTGGCCAATAAAAGTCAAAATTGAATTGATTTTGGTCATACTTTAATAAATTTGGTGGAGAATTTGATTAAGAAAAAAACATATAAAAATATGCCAAAAGTTCTTTATAGATCCAACTTTTACCATAGAACCCATCAAGCAATCTTAGCCACTCATTTTTTTTTATCAAAATAAAAAAATAAACTTCCACCCTTTTTTTAAAACTTAAATATTTCGCAAACCGTAAATCGTCAAGCTACAAAAAAATACCATCGCGACGAGAATTAAATTATCTTTCTATAGACATGCATTGTTATATACTTTCGACGAACTTTTTTTTCGATGAACTTTATTTTTTTCGCCCAGAAAAATCATATATGATTCGTAAGAATCATATATGATTCGATTTTAACAAATCATATATGATTCTTACGAATCATATATGATTTTTCTGGGCGAAAAAAATAAAGTTCATCGAAAAAAAAGTTCGTCGAAAGTATATAACAATGCATATCTATAGAAAGATCATTTAATTCTCGTCGCGATGGTATTTTTTTTGTAGCTTGAAGATTTACCGTTTGCAAGATATGTTGTTTTGAAAAAAAATGTGGAAAATATAAATGAGTGGCTATGATTGGTTGATAGGTTCTATGACATGTATGGGTTCTTCATGGATCTCAACTCATAAAAATATAGATGTCAAATTTATGAAAATAAAAACTTAAAATAAGAGGAGCTAATTAATAAAAGATTAGTGGTTGAATTTTAAATATATTATATGGAGTTAAGTGTAAAATTATAAATCTCCATGTTTTTTGATAACTTTAGATAATAAACAAATAACCTCTTACACTTTATATCTCCTACACTTTATAATATGAACTTTGTTTACAATTACATGAGTATTAGTATTGGTTTGAAACTTCCATCCATTAAACTTACAAAATTTTATAAACGTACGAATTAGTTTTAATATATGTCAAATACTTTTAAAATAAATATTAGTTTTAAATTTTCATATTAAAATATCTTTTTACTATGTACGTTAAATATACATAAGAACTCATGTTATCCTATTTAAAAGTTTAATCTATATGTACACCGGAATATTAAACACAGTTAAATTATTATTAACGGTAATATAAATATCAAATGGTAAGTACGAGTTACTGTGATATGAAAATAAATATACGCGATTGTACTTATAACGACTCATGTAATTATTATTTACAGTTTATATACGGATATCCAGAAAAACATTTTTAAAATCTTCATCAACGCTCATTATGTGCTACTAAACTCGCACATTTTGTACAAGATGATATCAATAGTTAAAGTTAAATAACAACATCAACCTCAACATTAACATCTATGTCAGCTAAACAAAATTAAATCTTTCATCCAATAAAATTTTTACAAAATATTAATTGATATTAATACATAATGAAAAACTCATGCATACGTAATAGTTGTACTTATATCATAATTTTCACGGGTAAATTCTTATATATCTATATAGTAAACAAAATTTTAAAATAAATTTGATTTATGCGTAAACGGTAAATCCATGTGATCAAAGAACCTTTAGCCCAATAACATTATAAGGAGACACGCTCAAGAATCCAATAAAAGGTCGATGCCACAGTTATATTTACAATTTCTGCTAACTATTTTTCTTACTTTCGCACATATTGATGCTCTAATTTTTTAAAATATACATAAGATTTTCTGTTTTTAACGGTAATACTATATAATTAAACTAGCTTCATAACCCGCCGGATCGGCAGGTTAGTTTTATAATATTACTTGACGAAATTTAACTGGATGTAAATAAATAATTAATAACGGCAAATATCTTAAACACAAAAAATAGAAACAAAAAAGAAAGTGTTTTTGTATTATACTCTATCTAAAAGAACAATGAAGTTTATGAGAACAAATAAAATCACAATAAGGCATAACCTTTAACAAATTTCCTTATCAATTGCACGAACTTTCCATTGTTTTTCACTAAATATGAGCATGAAAACCTGAGTAAACTACAAATGAGCCATGAATAATGAAATAGTTAACCATCTCATTATTGTCGTACTTAGCTAACTACTATCTCACTATCACAACAATTCAGTTTCAATAAATATGAGTATTGTTGTGGCATCCATGAACTAATAGTAGTTCAGTAAACACTTTAACCAAAAAAAGGCACATGCTATAAACTTAAGCCATCCATCCAAACAACCTTTGAGTTAAAACCCATATATTAAAACCACTCATATAACCTGAACTTCTCTTAGAAAAAATATAACCTGTTTATTTCGCATTGGTACTTTTTTCCACTTTGAGCATGAAGTTCAAACATGTTTGCTGAAACATTTTTTTCTAAATGGATAAAACAAATTTACAAATATGGAATGCACCAACAATTTCACATAGATACCATCTCTAAATGTATGCTTAATCCACAACTAACTTGAATAACATGTAACCCCACTGCTGTACAGGAGGTGCTGGTGTAAAGCAGCGCACAGCGATCCCAAGTTCTCATCCATTTGTGCACATATACAAAAATAGAATCTTAAATCAGAAGTCGTTAATAAAATCGCAACTTTTGATCATAAACTGAAGAACAATAAATAAATAAATAAATAAAAACTACTTGCCTTAATTTTTTGCAGAAAAATGAAAGAAAAAAAGGGTCTCCAACTGAAGTTTTTAAAAAAGGCCCGGTCAAAATACCATTAGAATTCACTGCCATGCCAAACACACCCCAATTCGAGACCAGAACAAAGAATGTAATTTGCTTTCGTCTAAAAATGTGGTAAGAACTTTTTATTTCTCTCGACAGAAGCAGAACCGTGTAATCCTAGCTTGAGATTTCAATGGTGATGTGGTTCCAGCTGTCACAAACACCGGATAAGCACCCAGCTGCAATGTTTCCACATAAACACGTTATTCTATGAAAGGGTAATTGAGCGAAAGGGTAAAAAAGTAAACGAAAGTTGGGGACAAAAGTAAACGAAAGGGTAATTGAGTGTCTTTTAGCCCATTTGACCCGTTTATGTTTTAAGTTAATCTTTTTTTATTTGACCCATTTGAGATAAAAACATAACTCGATTCAACCCATTTTTTTCTAAATGCGTCTAAACTACCACTCTTTGATTATGTTTACCTCACTTGGTAATCAAAGCACCCAACATAAACTATCTAGAGCTGATAAACATGTGTTAAAATAAGGATGTGATTATTGACGTGGTGGTATGCAATATCATCAGTGGCAAAGGACATTTGTGGTTGATGATATGCCTATTAGATAAGCCAAAATGTGATTTTAATTCAACTTGTTAATCAGTACGACCATCATTAGTTGTTTATATATTTAGCCAATGGACACAAAATCTTACATGTTTCAAGAGCCAAGAGTATTTAGCACTGCTCCTTTTTTTAAGTACTTATATCTACTTTAGAAATAAGCAGGTACCAAGTGCTTATTTACACCAACTATAAGCATACAAACATTTGATGGCTAGAATAAGGTGAACCACCTCTAATGGAGGCACAAGCTTCTTTACTTTTCCAATCCAGCTCTAGATATGGTGATTCAGGATTAAGAACATCATTAGGATGAACTGTAAATATGAATAAAGATTTTAGACTATGCATGTGCATACCTATTGCACGTTTTCGTTCCCGTGTAAATATCTTTGATACAACTTTTGTAAACTCAGTTTACTTCAATAAAATGCAATCCAAAACCACCCCTAAAGTTAGAATGCCGCTTCAATACCAATCATTATATACAACGGGAACCAACCTGAAATGTATAAAAGGAATTGCAGTGAGGAAAACTATAGGTGTTTGGGCTTGTTGAGTAAAGTATCTCATATTTGTTTAAAACTTTTGTCCCCTTTGTAACGCCATTAACAGTCATGAAAAGAGAATAAGAATTAAAACAACTTAAATGATATTTGAAAAGAATGCAACCAAAAAGTAATGTGCTTAACTGTTGACGAAAAGAAATGATAAAAAGGAATGATGGAATTCCAGATGATTCAAGTGGTATTTAAAATTAAATTAAATTCATTGTGCAGTTTGTTGACGAAAAGAAATGATAAAAAGATGAAATGGTATTCATGATACCTAATCCATCATAAGCATTGTACAATTATCAAGTTTGCAAATTTGTTTTTTGGTTAGATAAACTATAATTCTAGGAGTACCAAAAAGCAAATGAGCAGGTTGATATAGCCACATAATATCATCCTTCAAACTCGATCCAATGGTGACCATCAATTGAATGTTTAAATGTTTCCTAAGTTCCTTGCATACACAAATAATTGAAGCCATAAGTTAATAACAAACTCCCACTATCGAAACATGTCATCTGATAAAGCTTAAATACATATATTTACTGCACAATAAATATTGAAATCGCTTGTAAGTATCAGATAAGCGTATCTAATGATTAGAGGTTCAAAGAATAAAAACCTTGGATGGAACTTGTTGTCTGTATCGATCTTCTCAAGAGCTGGTGTGCAAAAGGCTGCAGTCTTTCCAGTTCCATTTTTTGCTCTAGCAAGAATATAACTACCAGTTAAAGCAATAAAGTAGTCCTCGAATTCATTTACTTTTGTGGCTGTGACATCCTGCAAAGTAACGTTTCAAACCATAGAAATTAATAAGAATAGAGTTGCTCCGATGGAAATATTTTACAGCAATACCATCATAGATATTATTGTTATATGTTATGGTTAGCACTTGGGACCATCTATCATCACAAATTCATTGAAGCAGTGGTTTCGATCAGCTCGACCTTTAATCTAAAAAATAACTAATAAGCCCAAATCAAGTCAATATATGTAAAAAATAACTAATAAGCCCAAATAAAGTCAATATCTTATGGTTAGCACTTGCTGATTCTGTTATACTGTTTGATATTGGCCAGGTCAAGGTTTAGATAAGTTGGCTAAGACGGGAACATGTCAAAGTGTCAAACGGGTTGAAAGTAGCCCATAGTCTAATTTTAATGCATACAAAGTTTAAGGTTATTACTATTAAAGTATTGGGTGCATTCCTAAATAAAAGCATTAGCTATTTATAAAGAAAAATAGGACAAATAAGTATTTAAGAGTTAACCTGACGCAGCATGTACTGATTAAATGCCCCCTTCAACCTGAACAGGTTTGCTATACCCACCCACTCATATTGCCACATCTGGAAAAAACTGTTGCTATCTTGAGGATGGGAAGCCAAATAGGTGGTTGCAGGCGGTGGTGGCATAAAAGTTGTCATGGCCTGAAATGCAAGTGCATCATATCTGTAAGCGTACCAATATACTTTTTTGTAAACAAATACCTAATTTTATAATATAATAAAAAACATATATAAGATAACGTATCAAGTAATGATTACATTCGTTTCTATCCTCCAAAATACCTTTGGTTTTGCTACCACTTATGAATTCCGATATCATAAATATGACTCATACCAACTATATAACCATTCCCACATATCAATGAGACCGGAAAACGCTTTGAAAAAAAGTGACCATCGATCAGATCTGGAAAGAGAAAAAAAAGATTGTTGAAAAATTTGAGTATCTAATAAGTCATAACTACACAAAAAAAAGGATTCTTGAAAAGCTTGCTCACCGAATCGCCTCTTCTAATTTCTTGAGCCAGTCCATATGCAATATATGTCTTTGGACCTAAATCAGGTCTCATGATATCGTTGGAAGAAGATTGGAGAGTGCAAACGCGATGGTCAGGGTAGAATGCTTCAAACCAACAAAATAAGATGTTCGATTCACCATCATCCTTTGTAAAAAAAAGACCGTATTAAGGCGATTGCACGAATACATATATTAGGATTGAAATCATGAATATGGATACTTAGTAAATGATATTAGATATTCAAAGTTGAAAAGGTAAAATTAGTCACTTATTTTAAATTTGGTCTAGTACCGAGATAAAAGGAGATTTACCATAAAACTAAAATGCTGCCTAATATAAACACAAGTGAGAAAGACTTACCTCGTATCGGTACTCTTCAGGCATGGTAGTAGCTTCAATCTGTCAAATTAAAAACTTAAAAATAAATTATACGCATAAAAAACTATAAAAAAAAAGCCTTCGAAAACATTTTACACATGCTATAATAAACAGACGTTATAAGTTCATAAGTAACTAACTATGCACATATCACCAACTGTTTTTATAGTAATCTAACAAAGGAGTCAACTTTTAAAAAAATTAAGGTACTTGAAACTTTGGGCCATTCTATCCAACAGAAATTGCCCCTAAGGAGCTTATTGCACCATGTACGGCTAAAATCGAGCTTATAGAAAACACATCACATTATAACGCAATAAAGTCCTTCCTACTAAATCCAGCTACCTGGACCACAAGCTTCAAATTCTCACAATAAACACACTAATTTACGGCTTTACGCACATTATTGTTCCATCAATCTCACAACCTCAACACAATCCTACATAAACAAAATGCAGATGCAATTTCGCGGATTACCTTTTCATAAGGACTACGCCGAGGAAATACTATTAACGAACAAAAACAAATGATCAGCTTGACAAAAAAAAAGTTAATGGAATATTGTTTGGATTTGCATATGCTACAACTAACTGAAATGAAATTCATATAAACGAATCTTTAAACAATAAATAAAATATGTACAATAGTTTAAAGGTTTTTAGGTTTGAATTTCAGGATAAAAAATGAAAACTTACTGTCATCTTAAAATATCTTCTCCCCCAATCCATTGCCTCCTTCCATCAAAATCTGTGACAACTTTCCCAAATGAACTGAGAATGCCTTGGTGAGGCCATGGATAGCTTGGACATTCTAGACCATGTTCAACCTCATCAGCAGATGCAATAGTTGTAAAGCTCAAAAGCCCAGAAACACCTGCTCCAAGAAGTGCAACACCTGCTCCAAGAAGTGCAATTGCCCTTAGGGATTTCATGCCAGCAGATCTAGATGCATCTTGATCCTTCTTCGAAAGAGATGACAAAACTGGAGGGGCCTAACATATAACTCATGCTTTTAACTTGAAGGCGACTATGCTTATTTCACTAATTATGACTAACATACAACTCACTTTGCTTATTTCAGGGCCTAACATACACAACTCGTCCAAATTTGACTATGCTTTTATTTCACATCCAACTTACATTATGCCTAACATACAATTCACTTTTTGTATGTGCAGAAATTTGATTGTGCCTAAAAGCACTAAAATTTGACTATGCCTAACATCTAAAGGCACTAAAATTTGACTATGCATAGTTCCATGTTACTCTTTAGATGTTAATAATCTTTGAATCAATATTAGGAAACCGCTTTAATTGATCCCTAAAACAATAATATTGATGGAAATCATTACAAATTGCAAAAAACAATTGACAATTCATTACCTGGTCAAAATCATATGAGCTCATAATTCATGATACTGGATACGTTCAGATGGATAGAATAGAGGATTATCAAAGCTTCACAATAACTTCCCACTGAAATCGCTGGCTTCGCTGAAAATCATTATTTAAGGTTTCATTTAAAATACCTGCCATAAATTAAAGGTTCAACTTGATCATAAAACCCTAAAATTTCATTCAAATACCCAAAATCAGTCGTTTGTCAATTATTAAATACTAAAATAGAGGAAATAAATTCGTAAACAAAATCATAACAAACTAACGATTCAAATTAATTTTAAAATTTATTTGATTGTTACCTGGTTTATCGACATGGTACCCAAAATCATCTCAATCGAACCTGAGAAAATTGAAAATCAATAGAGAAGATGATGTTTATGATCAGTGTTTATGATCACAAATCACATAAACGAATTTTTAAGCAATCGATAGGAAATAGTTATTAGGATTAAAGCCGTACCTTGGATCAATTGAAAACCCCTGCAATGAAGAAGTATCTATAACTCAAAATTAGTTTATATATGAAAAAATAGGTGCAATGAGGAATCAGAATGATTACCTTCGGTATTTAAATTAGGGTTTAGGAATTTGAATTGATTTGAATAATAAAATTGGAATCAATTCAAAATTAGAGAGTGAAATCAGGAAACCGAAATTAATGTGATATGATTTTCAAATGTATAAGTGATTGAAGTGATTAATTGTGAGAAGAATAAGGAAACCGTATATCAACATAAAAGCGGATGCAGAGAAACAGGGGGCGGGGAATTGTTTTGTGTGTTGAAACTGAAGTGAAAGTCAAAGAATTAGATATATGTAACACCTACTTTAATGGCTTATGAATTTTGTTTTTCAAATAGTTTCACAAAAACCACTTTGGCATAGTGGTTGGAGTGTTGGTTGTTTACATGGGACACCGGGTTTCGATTCTCACTTGTGCCAAAATTTTTAACAAAATTCCAGAAATCTGATGGATTTGTGAGTGCTGACTGGACATATCATGGTGATGAGTAGGCATTAAAATTGTGATGACTGGACATAGGACATGATGAGTCATCATTATGTGCTTCATGTACAATCTTCAAAGCATCA
>LBNU01004475.1:25089-39477 GCA_014162995.1 Artemisia annua | reverse complement strand
CAGAGACATAAGGTTTCAGGTGGATACACTTAGGTCAGTTTTGGGTCTTCCTGCTGAAGGATCCAAAGATGTTAAGAAGTTTACTCGACCGCCTTCGCTGACTGAAGCTACTAGATTCCTTAGGGAACTAGGTTACGATGAATCAGAACAAAGACTCACCAACCTCGCTTCCATTAACCACAGATTCATTCCGCAACCATGGCTCACACTTTATGCCATTCTCACCAACTGTGTCACGGGTAAACAAACTGGGCATGAACACCCTTCACTAGAATTTCTACAATTTTTCTGGGGAGTTGTAAATGTGGCCAGTATAGACTATGCTCAGCTCATTTGGGATGATATGATCTATCAAGCTGCTCAAGTTAAGAAACAAACTGAAAAGAAAATACCTTTCTACAGACAATACAGCTGGAGATCTTATCCAACAATCTGTACCCGCAATTGCAGATTAGGACAAATATGATGTCTTCAATCCATTTGCATCGGCTCCAACCGTTCCTGATATTAAAGAGTCGTCTTCTCGCAATTTGGATCCGTCAAATTTGCATGATACTTATCAACATCACCCTTCAACTCAACAATGGACAAGAGATGTTATCAGTTGAAACCGCCTCTTCAAACAATCAGAAAACCATCAGTGGTTAGACAACCAACTGCATTTAAATCTGAAAGAGCCAAATTTTCAAAATCTCGGTTTACCTCCCAAGTTGTTGAGATAAATCATTTGTCAAAACCAGTCACTCCACATTCTTGGCCTAAGAAAAATGCATATGTTTCTGCTAAACCTAAACACATGATTATGTCCGGCTCATCTAGGATTAGTTCGAAAAGCGTGTCGAAAACGAGCATTAAAAGTAAAGAGTCTTATGATAAAAATGACATGTACAAGAACTATGATCTAGAAAAGGCTAGGAAAAATGCTCTACTTCAAAAGGACGGAATTCTAGGTTCAAAACCTCATGTGATGCCTTCCACCATATTGCAAAACACTAGTAGTAGCAAACCAAAACCTAAGAGTACTCAACAAACTAATAGGAATTGGCTAGCAAATAGACAGTTTTGCAGATCTTTATGACTGTTTCTTTGATGAAGAGATCTTGCAAAGAAAGCTTTGTGTAAGATATCTTTTTGCTCTTTAGTCATCCTCCTAGTTTGCACAGTTGATGATGGATCACCCAAAATGTTTTCTTTGGGGTGAACTTTGTGAACNGGATTCCTACAGGTAAGATGTTAGACATTTGCACAAAAACTAATGTGAAATCCATAGAAACTATCCCTGAGAAGAGAAAGGAAATCATGGATATAGGGTGTTCTGGTGTCAAGAAGATATTGACACTACAACTTTATGCTTCTAACATCCGGAACCCAATTACACTTGGGGATCCTTGTTCTCTGTTTTGTCTTCTTTCTTTCTTAACAGATTGAACAGTAATGGCTTTCGTATACTTCAGTACGAAACCCGAACTTAATTGTATGGCTTCGGAACAACTCAGTTTCGGACCCGAGCTTAACTGTTATGGCTTCTGAGCACCACAGCTTAGGACCCGCAACCAACCGTCTAAAGTTTTCAGTTCCTTCAGCTGAACAGTTGTCACTCAACCGTCAATAATTGGAAACACTGTTTGCTCCACTGTTCGATAATTCTCTTGTACAAAGTGCACCAGATGTATCCACCGATTCCGCTGCTCAACCTGATAATAGTCCAACAGTTAATACACCTGATTCTACGACAACTCCTGTTGCAAACGATGCACCTCCAATTGAATCACCAACAATGATGGCATAACAGATCGCTTCCAACACAGACAATACAGCTGGAGATCTTATCCAACAATCAGTACCCGCAATTGCAGATTAGGACAAATATAATGTCTTCAATCCATTTGCATCGGCTCCAACCGTTCCTGATATTAAAGAGTCGTCTTCTCGCAATTTGGATCCGTCAAATTTGCATGATACTTATCAACATCACCCTTCAATTCACCAATGGACAAGAGATGTTATCAGCAGTTGATTTTCATGGGCTATTTATGGTACTTCACACTTGTTCGCTTAATTGGACATATGGGATTACGCTGCCTCCGTTTTCCATCGTAAACATAGTGTGTATGCTTCCGATTCCGCGAAGACATCGTGGGGGAAGAGAGAGTGGTTGTTCTGTTGCGTTCTTTGACTTTTCTTGATTTCTTTGAGAAAACACTCATCTTCTACGAGGATCTGCAATCAGGGGGAAGAAATGTGCACATCAGGGATGCATAATAGACTCACGTGATCGAGCTTACAATTTTATTACTACCGGAGAGACGTCCGCAGAGATGATCAGTGGTCCAGTTTTGTGGTTTTTGGTGTAATCGTTTCAACTCTCGCAGGCTGTTTTGTGTGAAGTAGCCTACATACGTGAGATTATCCCGCTGATTTCTTGCATGTTACCCCCAACGGAACTTCCGCGTTTAGCATAACTGTGATTAAGTGACTACTCAGATTTGTTTGGTGTGGTTTGGTATGTTGTCTAGAAATTCCGTTGCGTACTCAAAACGTCAAAAGTTAGAAGACATGTTAACTGCATCAAAGTTTCGAATCTGAAGAGGATGGTTGTCAGTTTGGGGGGAAGCTGATTCAGAAACTTCGCCAAAAAGAAGTGTACGAAGAAGCTACAAGCATGAATTAGGGGGAAGTTAATTCCTTATGTCGCCCATTGAGGAAAGACTGATAAGGCGTGATTAGATCAGACGACTTGAAAGCTACATAGGAGCCAGACCTTCATTTCCGGTTCAACTCTTTCAACGACCTGATCTAGTCTTCATGTCCTTCGGTGATGATGAATAACATTTGACACGGGTACAATCATGTTTCTTTATCATTTTCTGTTTGATTTGTGATTACTCTTCGTATGTGCAAACTTCTTATCTTCAAAACTATGTTCCTCCATTAAAACATATTTTGCTTTAAATTGTCAACATGGAACATGTTTTGAGGGGGAGAAAAGTTTCACAATCATGAAGTTTGCACACCTCACCACAATTCTTCAAGATTAAGATGTTTCTTCATCATTTGGATTGAAAACTCATTTTCAAATAATTCTATGATCTCTCGAATTAAAATGTGCAAAAAGGTTTCACAAAGTAAATGCTAATTCGAAGGGGAGAAATGAAATTCTTTTCTTCCACAAATGTTCTCAAAAAGGAGCACACATACTTAAAAAGGTCAACAAAACAGTCTAACAAATTTTTTATCCTCGATCTTTTCCCATGATAGTGAGCTTCTAATTCCTTCATGGTTGTTGTCTAATTATTCCCTAAATGTTTCAAATGATTTCAAAGGTCAAAAAGGCATAATCAGAAACTAGGGCTTAAGTAATTACCGATTGCGGCATTTTTTATGTGTAGTTAGTCTAATAAATCAGTTCATATAGCCTTAGAGAACACAAAAAATGCTCGATTAGGTTTTTACATGATTAGAAATAACCAAAGTTTGAATTTAGGGGTTTAAGATGTAGAGGTCTTTGCTGCAACTACTAGGACATTTGTTTGTGAAATATTCTGGCATTATGATGCTAATCTGCATGCAAAGTCTCAAATCATAACCCCAAACCATGTTAATAATCGGAAAATTTCGAGTGAAAAATGAGTTACTATGTGATCTTGTGTGTTTATTTGAGATTTCTGAGCACTTAGGAAGATTTAGAATGAGTTTTTGATTCACCTGTATACTTGTTTGTGCCTGATGCATTTCTTTCTGTGCAAGTACATGTTATCCCTATGATAGTCAAATTTTCAACAATTGTCAAAATGTTTCTTATGGAACCTATTTTGAGGTTAAAGGGTTAAACGTTTCGAATGGCTAAACATGGAAAAGGATTCAATTGATGAGAAACAAGTTTTTCAAACTCTACACTCTCGTTTTACACCGGTAAAACAGGTGTGGAAACCAAAGCATAGTTGTTCAAAACCTTTCAAATTTTCAATATCTGGAATGCTTTGGCTGCAATAAAAGAATGTCTCTGAACATCCCAAATACCGGAAGGTTTCCATTCATCACAAATCTTCAATAAGAACACATGAGGTTCAACTCTAGATGGAAATCTTCTTCTTCAGATTTTAAAACTCAAACGAGAGACATCGGGTTTCTCAAACAACTTTCAAAAAAAAAAAAAAGAGTTTTAAATTTCCATTTATTCAACGAGTGGTAATTCAAAATTGAACAAAAGTTTTTTTTAGTTCTCGTTGGAATTCAACATCTTTCAATCGGATTGACACAACCTATCAATGTATTTCAAATTGTGGCAAACCCGTTGGCGCCGTGCTGAAATGGGTTCCCAAGGTTGTTGTTTAATCTGATACTCAAGCATTCTTTGTTGCATAATACTTGATTATGTTTTCTAAAACCTTGAGCAGAATCAACCCATGAATTTTTCAAAAAGTATTTTTTAAATACAATTCAAAATTCTGCTCAAGAAGGCTATCTCTCGAATAAACTTCATTATTTGAGAGGGAGTATTTTTGTTAAAGGAAAACAAATTTTTTATTCAAACAACTATGACTTCTTAGTATTTCAGCTAAGGACTCGTTCTTCAAAGATAGGAAAGTGCGTAATCAAACAAAGGTTTAAAGATTCTTCGTGCACTTTTGCTAAAAACATTATGGTTTGTGCACACATAACAGTGCACAACCCGAACTTGTAAAGAAAGGACCCTGAGGTACGCATCAGTGCCTCAATCCTCATATAAGGAGCGAAGGCTTCTTACTTTTGAGTAGAATTAATCTAATTTTCAAAGATTTTCATAATTCTGCTCAAAAGAACAAGTATTCCCTCGAAAAATCAAAACCTTCAAAATATAATGCAACATTTGAGGGGGAGTACTTGGAAAACATCTTTGCTTACAATCACGTTGTTCTTGTTTAATTCTCCCCGTAAGAGTCAAAAAGGCATATTTTAATCAAAAGTTTTCAAAAATAACATTTGATATGCTATTTTTGAGGGGGAGAAAAGTTAAAAGTGATCAAAATATGAATAAAAGTTAAGGAATCTCATGTGAGCTCGACTCAGATATCACCCAAGAATTGACGGAACAACAAATGTTAGTAATCGAAAGGACTTGTCCGATAAGGACTTGTCTGAATAGATTGTACCATTTTCGAGAAACTCTTAGTAGATAAGTACTATGACGGGTCTAACTTCCTCTTTGAGGAATGTTAACAACATCAAGTTAGTTATTAGGGCTAGTTATCACCTAAAAGCTGATAATGGATCCCTTTAACTAGCGACGTAAACGTGTCCCTCGGGTACAAGTCTATTAAGAGTAGATCAATTCTAAAAGTGCCCACTCTACCCTGCATGTGCAAATTTATCTTAAACAATGACGAGCACATGTGAAGGGGGAGTATTTCTGAAAAAGTAAAACTCTCGAGGTGTTAACCAAATGTGTTTTATATTCATAAAACACTTCGAGAGATTTTCAGCAAATGGTTTTATGGCGACATGGAGTTATAAGGTGATTAAGGATAGGAAAATGTCCTATGATCCGCCAGAGCCGGAGGGATCTACCCAAGGACAACTCCCATAGTCTAGAAATAGAAGTCCTTAGGTATGATACAAAAGAAGGGGTATGAATGAAAGGGAAAGAAGGGGTTGAAGAATGAAAAAGAAATGAAAAGAAAAGGGTGAAAAGAAATGAGCCCTCCATATATTCAACCTTAGGGCAGACACCGGGTACACCTCATCTGCTACTGATTGTTACAAAAGTAACATCGGTATTGAAGATAAGACGTCATGGACCCAGTGACGCAATGCACTAAACCTTCTAGCCACTCAGGTATCTCTCAAAAGATACTTGTTTCATTCTCACGGGGAACCAGTATAATCTATCGACCTTCTCTTAGAGTTGGTTGATATTGAAACAGGAGACCCTGCCCCAATCTCCGCATAAGAAAACATAGGTGCACTAATCGAGTCTAGAGCCTCGAGATTCATCAAAGATCTCTTAGGAACACTTAGTTTTCTTACACTGGTTGTTCTACATCAATGGACACCAGTTGTAAATTATCGAGTCCTTCGCAGATCTTAGCAATCTGCCAAGAACGTTTATGAGAGGAATCACTTAGGTGTTTTCTCAATGATTGAACGAAAATCCTTCCAGGGTCAACATCAAACAGCCCTGACAGCAGGTCACTTCGGTAACTCCTTGTGGGTAACGCTTAGTGTGTTCGGTGACGTTCCATGTGTGTTCTACAGTCGCGGGGTGATCTCCAGCGGCTCACCTAATCGTTGGTGTACGTATGTATGTCAGTGTAAGCCCTCTCGGGGGCATCCGATTAGGAACGGCCTTGGCAAGGATTAGAAGGAGTCTTCACACTATGCTGTTGACGAATTCTAACTCCAAACCTGTAAGTGCCGGACGGTCTACAGTCGTAGGGTGATCTCGTACGACTCACCTAATCGTTGGGGTACTCCGGTATTTTCTGAGTTAGCAACTTCGGGGGCATCCGATTAGGAATGGCCATGGTGAGGGGCAGAAGGAGTAACCACATTGCGAGGGTGAAAAATTCTATTTCTCACTTGTAAGTGCCGGTTGTTTATTACTAACCATTTTCATGCAGGAACATCACCACCAACACATGATTCCACATGCTCATACTTACGTCCAAGACTTCCCGAAAAGTTCTAAGTTATACAAAGTCAAAGAAAGATCAAAGTTTCTCAAAGTTAATGAAAGATTCAACGTCAACGGAATCTACAAAGTCTTAACACAAAGATCTTACTTAATGATCGGGAATTACTTAAGTACAAGTCATAAAAGTTCAAAGACGTATGAGCATGTTGGAATGGCGTACCATCAAGTTGAGTCGAAGGAGTGACCAAAGGCAGATTACTACATCATATGCATCACTTCAACAACAAGAAACAAGGATTGAAGAGCAAAGAATTTTTGTCTAATCTAACCGATTTTGAGACGTCCAGCAATTGCCAAAGTTCAAGAGTAAAGAAGATGACGTCAAAGCAACCAGTCACCATTGATGACCGACCCTTAGGGGGAGATTGTTAGGAACACGTTTCACGTTATTCAAGTGTCGGTCATTAGTTTATGATAGGTTGCTAGTTAAACTTATTATGTTTTATGTTTAATCATTTTATTATAAAAGTTTATGATGTAATGTTAGTACAAGTGGAAGTCCAAGGGCTAGTAGTGTAAAGTATGGAGATGAATCTAGAGACCCTTGGACTCCCCTATAAATACAATGTGTAAGCCTTCCTTAAGGCTTGTTGGTTCTCTTGAATACATTATCATTTTCATTATATCATTAGTAGAGTTCCTTCCATATTATTCTATCTTATTCTTCTCCATTCTAGTTCTTGTATCATTGGTTGTTTATGCTATAACATGGTGACCTAACAATTCATACAATTTAATTGCAAACAAGTTGTTGGTATATATATAGTTTTAAAAACCGGACCGGACCAGCGGGTTCAACTGGAAACCGGAGTTACCACTGGTTCGGCTAGCCAATAAAAGCCGTCCGAAAACGAACCTAAGAGGTCCGTCGGAACCGGTAAAAGCCTGACATCATTTTCTTCTTGTTTTTCTCAAGTTAATTAGCTCGTCATTGTTATTTTGTTGGTGCATGGACTTTAATCACATGATACCCGTCACCGCAACGCACGGGTACCCTGCTATATGTATATTAAGTCCAATGTCGCAAGTGTTATAAAATGTTTGGAACATTTTGAACAATAATTACTAGATTTTAGTCGGATATAAGCAATAAGTTCATTCAGTCAGTTTATTTAACAATTTGTAGGAAAAGCTAGAATGTGAAGGAAAACCTTGTCGTTCGAGGGCGGTGATTGGGTGGTGCAATAGGCGGTTGCAACGGGCCTCGCTTTACGACCTCAATATAAGTTTAAAACTTTGGCAGTCTTATATCTTATATTTAGTCTGCTCATTGCCCCATCATTACTAACTTGATACTTCTTAACTGTTTTGAAAAATTAATGTGTATCATCTAAAAAGACCGTATTATAAAGTGTTTACTAGTGTTTGTATATGATAGCATGATAGAGACTTGCTATCTCGAAGTTTTCACGTTTAAAATAGCGTCATTTTAAGTTACGGCACACGCCACCAAACCTCACAAAACGTTATTGGGCCTGCTGGGCCTGATGGGTATGTTCAGCAAGTATACCAAATGATATTGGGCCAGAAGAAACAGAGGCAAAATGGGCCAGATACTGGACTTCTTCATGTGAGTAATACGGAGAACTCCAATTGTTTATGTGTAATTTGTATATTTTTTGTACCATTATTTGTGATCCTTGCAAAACCCTTCATATGGCAATATATTTCTTTAATGAAATTATTAACATTATTTGTGATGCTTGTAATACAAGTAGGAGGGATGTTATCATTAACATCAACCATGATGAAGTATGTGGTTTTAGGAAGAAAAAAAAAGTTTGGAGGGATATGAAGAATTGCATGAGTTAAGGACGGGAGGGATTTGAGAACGTGAATTAGAGAGTTACTAGTAGGGTACCCGCGCGTTACAGCGGATACCCTGAAATTAAATTTTCTAGTGAATCATGTATTTTAGTTTATTATGTTCTTTTTGAAATTAAATTTACAGATATCAAGATTTTGTTTAGCCCGTGCTCGTTCGGGCTCGAGCCCGTTTGGCCTGCACCCGTTCGGACCTCAAGCCCATTTGGCTCGTTGCCCGTTCGGGCTTGAATATTTGTATAATGTGCTTTATTATTTGTATTAGTGACATTTAATGCAATAATTGTGTTTAATTTGGTTGTACAATATGTTTGATAATTTATATTTCTTATGTAAGGGGTATCTTAATAACTATATTAATTGTATTTATTACCAGTTAATTAATTGACTACACTAAATAGCATTAAGGTTTTTTTTTTATGTGAATTAAAGTGGTGTACATTATGCTTCTTGTCTTGTAATTCTGAAAATTATGTGCATTAAAGTTGTGTACATTATGCTTCTTTTCTTATAAGTCTTAAAAATTACAAGCATTAAAAGCTATACTTGTAACAACCCAGACTTTTTAAAGGTACTTAATTTCTAGGTTTTTAATTATGTGTATGCATCTTTCCTATTAAAGAAATGTTTTTCGTCTTAAACATTTTAAGACTTCTAAATATAAATGTCCTAAATACATTATAAGGTAGTATAGATTAAGAGAAAAATTAGTTACCATATTAAAAGTACTAGTTATAATACCCGTGCACGTACGGAGTTTTTTCTAAAAATAATTATTAAGTATGATTATCGATTAAAATATATAAGTTTCCTTTCCGAAAAGGTAGCTTTGGCTAACTAAATAATTATGACAATTTTTGCTGATGCAGTCTTGTAAATATCATCTCCCCATTAAACACATCTTATCTTTAGGCCACCGTTATAACTAAACAACATACTTAGTAAAACAAATAAGTATATATTATAAATATTTATTCCGAACCTTGTATTTTGCAGTTCATATTCAATTAGTTTTAATACTCGTGCATGCACTAGATTTTTATATAAGTGTTGTTTTACATAAGTGTTGTTTTCAGTTTTGACAGTTAATACTTCTTTAGTTATACTAGCAGGGTACCCGCGCGTTGCGGCGGCGGGTACCCTGAAATAAAATTTTCCTATGAATCATGTATTTTAGTCTATTATGTTCTTTTGACAATAAATTTACGGATATCAAAAATTTCGTTTAGCTCGTGTCCATTCGGGCTTGAGCCCGTTTGACACGTGCCCGTTCGGGCTCGAGCTCATTTGGCCCGTTGCCCGTTTGGGCATGAATATTTGTATAATGTGCTTTATTATTTGTATTAGTGACATTTAATGTAGGAATTGTGTTTAAGTTGATTGTACAATATGCTTGATAATTTGTATTTCTTATGTAAGGGTGTTTTAATAAGTGCATTAATTGTATTTATTGACCAGTTAATTAATTGTATTTAATGTACATAATGATTTATTTATTGTATTTAATGTTAGTATTAATTGTATGTTAGAATTAAATATGAGGGGAATTTCTATAAGTAGTATTGGTTATTGTACTTATAGCTTTAGAAGTTGTATTGCTTAATTTTAAGTATTTCTATTAATAGTAGGTCTTCCTCCATTATAAGATAGTTAGATAATATACCATATAACATAGTTACGAATTTTGAACTTTTATTATATGAAAGGAGATTTGTGATTTAGAAGATGAAAATATACTTGCATCTTTTGTATTGATCCAAAAATTAAATTAGTACATATTAACTGAACACATGTTAACTCTTTGCACTTCACTTGCCGAAACCACCGCCACTAAATTACCTTGTTATAGAAAAATATCTTTTGAAAGTATCTTCACTTTATAGAACCAAAATCCATAAATCTTTTTGTGTATGCATAATAATATAAAAAATGAATGCATGTCTTTATAATCCTTGTAGCCATTACAACAGGTTCTATATAAAGGTCCCTGCGGTAAGGAGATATCATGCTAGCTATGCAGATAACTCCAGCATCAACAAAAAGTTTAGCTACTTCTCAAAAAAATATATATAATATCAACATTAGTAGACTATATTCAACATATAATATAGTAGTTCAAAAGTAAGAGGAATGATAATAAAGCATAACTGCTGCAATTCTTCTTATATTTTCGGCACGATCTTCTGGTTTAAAAGTAGGTTCACAGTTACGAATCTTGTTGAGAAATAGTCCTGCAACAAAAGAGATGATTGCATTTTATGGGTAAGGATCTAGTGAGAAGAAAACTTAAAATGAGAAGGATGAGAAATAACTATAACCACACATTTGAGATGCATCGACTTGATTTAGATGCATCTCTATTCATTTAGATGCATCCCAATTAGTTTCGAAAGTGATTTTGAAGTAAAAACAATGCAAAGTAGTACTAACAACAAATTTGACCCGCAGAGGACGAAAAATGTATAATATTCGTCTAACTTGATGAAATGCATCTAATATATGTATATGCATATAATTTTTTGTTAGAAAATATATTATGATGCATCTAAAAGATTAGGGATGCATCTAAGTCAAGTTGATGCATCTCAAATATGTGGTTATAGTTATTTCTCATCCTTCTCATTTTAAGTTTTCTTCTCATTTGATCCTAAGTCTGCATTTTATAGTGCATTTTCAAAAGACTGGGTGATAAAAATCATATAACTATATATAACTTACATTCTGAAGATATGTTGTCGCGGCATCATTTAAATGCAGTCCATGCTATGCCAGAATGATGTGTTAACTTACATAATTATATATATCTTGAATTTACAAACCATAATGAATATGTGTTAACTATGATTGAAAAAATATATATATATGTTTGGTCAACCGTTTGGCCACTTCAAAATAAAAAAGTACCGGAATTGATGAATTTGTAATTCCCAAATAAAAATACTGAATTTTATGCATAAAACCATGCATGTAAGTAAGTTTGGGGGTAGATGTGCAGTGTATCGAAAACCAACATGTGAGATAGTTAACTGCCTAATTACATGAAGGGGACTAAAACGAAGAACATTTCAACCAACTTGAAACATTACCTGGTGACGAAGACAGACACCCAAGATTGGAATGTCTTCGCACTCTAACAGCAACTTAAGGCAGATCCATGTTTAGCCCAAAAAAAGGTGGTTCAATATCTCCAATGTGACATATATATGAAATTATACCATGTCACTATACAGGCAAAATCAATATTATTACTAACATACTCAACATCATTAAGAAACTGGACGACCAACAAAAAGACATGCCAGGAGACTTAATTGTCACAAAAATGAATCTATCACGTATAGTTGCTCAAAAATACTTTGGATTTAGTTTCAGAAACAGATTGATCCTTTCAGAATACCATGGAAGGGCTCGGGCTAACTTACGTCTAAATCTTCCCCAAGCCAGAGATAGTATGCAAATAGAATTTAGACTATTAGACAAAAAATTGAAGTAAGCTTCTAATATGCAGATGCAGAAACTTTAAAATCCGGTTAGTCCCGTAAGGGATTGATACAGTACGACTTGAGTAATGCATAAGCCAAACACAGTGTGTTATCTGTATTAGTCGGGCATGCTGGTGATCCCAAACCTAGTGATGTAACAATGTTATCAAAGGCTCTCTCTTCATAAATGCAATAACATGCCTCTTCCCACACGTCCATTCATTGTTGTATAACACGACAGAAGGCACTAAACATTTTTTTTAAAGTTATCGCTTTAAGCTTTTTGTGAATTTATCAATCTGATTCTAAAGTATTTATAATAAGCTATTGGCCTAATAAAACATAAAGTTTTGATTTAACAATATTATAATCTTATAAATAAATTAGTCTAATCAAATCTTTGAATATATAACCACTAATTACCGATGTAACTCAAACATAAGTTGCATCGAAATTAAGTTTAAAAAATACTAGTCAGGTAGATGCGCTTTTCCTTTAAAAAATAACTGGTCAGGTTGACTATGTTAATTTTTTAAGTGGTTACAGCAGATAAACATCTTTACATATATAGATTCAGAAAAAAGTGCACATGTAACAAACATACTATATAAATAATAGGTAAAGAAAAAATGCACAATCCACAAACATTGTTGTCTACTTCAATAATTTTCAATGAGATAATTTGGTTTTATAATTAACTTTATAAAAACATAGTTCGATGAAAATTGTTACCTTTAAGCCTTGCGCAAGGATTGTGTCTCCAGGTTCATGGGTCTTTACTCTTTAGTCATTATGATGCAATAATGTCATTACCATCCTCACTTGGACCTTCAGTGCCACCTTCAAAACTTCCTGAACCATTTCAAACATGAACCAAATTGTAATTCATAGCATTGACAAATTAGTGACTCCAAGTATAAAGCATTTAGGCCACTAATTATTATAGACCAACAATAGTATTTAAAAATGATAAACATATCCTAACTAAATTAAATGACCAGCTAGCAAGAAAAAGTAACAAAACATGCATAATCTAGAAATTTTGGCTAGTTGTATATGATTTAAAAAGGCTTCATACCTGATACAATTATATCATATTTTACCTTGTTAATATATGAAAAAAGATCAATCCAATCATACATTATTACTTTGTAATATAAACTCACACGAAATACAAATATCTAAACAAAACACTGCACTTAACTAACCCTCTATAGTAAGTGGTGCTCAACCGCTTCTATACATAATTGGATCTTTTTCCCGATGATTGGCTTCACGCCTTTGTTCACAAACCACACCATTAAGCAACACCATATCCATATGTAAAAGGAGCCACTACAACTGGAATAAAATATCACAATGAACGCAAAAACCTCCATCGACCAATCAGTATTCTGATCATTATACACACCATACATGGAAGGTCTCGTAATCCACTTTTCCCACTAAAGTGTATATTTTTTTGATCTTCTGCAACACCACTCAAACGATCTAAATTGGATTTCTTTAAATAAACTTCATATGCTATGTTTACCTTATGTGGTATAAGACTGTTCCATAATGTTTGATCAGTAATCATAACGCCATTATTGGACCTCAAATCTGCTCTTCGTAAGCAACTAAATAAAAAACTCTCCGTTTGTATCTATATACTATGTCTAACCATCGCTATAGTTTTACCTTAATGATACATTTGAAAATAGTGATTCCAGCTCGGCTAGATCACCTAATGCCCTATCCCTTGGATATCTAACCCACCCCCACTTCCATTCCCATACCCCGTTATCAGCCTCTAATTGATACAATTTTGTAAACCGGTCAAAAAATCTCTCATCCCGAACACATTTATCTAACCAAAACAAAGTGTTTAAACCTTTACCTATCACCTTACTGAAGTGATTTGTGAACCGCCTCCCATCCAAGACATCTAACTCTTATAGACATTAAAAAGCTGTATACCACCAATGGTGGTTACTTAAGTCTTGTAATACCATAAATGTTACAGTATTATACAAAAATCACAGGAGAAAGGGAAGTAACTCATGGTAACTTACTTAGTCAGAACCTATAAGATTTATTGTCTCCTAAAGACAGGAAATTCAGTAACAAATCTTTGTTCACATAAGTTCTTTGGTGACTAGCAACCAAATATATGTATATAGTCCGAGGATAGCACCGGTAAATATGTATCCCCGGGTCGTAATCCCAACGAAGGCTAAGACTTGGTTCGTTGGTTCGTGTTCGTGATTCAAGAAATGAATCGTGTCGTGCAGGCTAAGGGAACCCTAACTTTCTACAAATAAGCACGAAAAAACAAATAAACACGGAAAAACACGTAAAACACGAAAATTAAAACCTAAACGTAAAACGGGATCAAATCCTAAATTCCCGAGCTATTCTCGGGAAAAA
>LBNU01004475.1:0-17993 GCA_014162995.1 Artemisia annua | reverse complement strand
GATAAGTAGACAATTAACTCCTCTCCTGGCCGAGGTGCGACTAGCTTGGGAAGCGCTGCTATAGTTTGCTTGAGTTGTGTAAAAGCTTCTTCTGCTTCTGCAGTCCAATGAAAATCTCCCTTTTTTGTACACTTCTTGAGTGTTTTAAAGAGTGGGAGTGATTTATCCGCTGACTTGGACAGGAATCTGTTTAACCCGGCTAGTTTTCCATTCAGAGACTGAACTCCTTTCAACGTGCGTGGCGAAGGAAGTTGGATGACGGCCTCTGTTTTTTCTGGGCATGGTTTAATGCCATCTGGTTCTATCAAGTATCCCAGGAACATGCCTTCTGTAGCGCCAAAAGTGCATTTCTTAGGATTTAACTTCATGTTGATCTTCCGTAGTGTTCTAAATGTTTCGTCAATGTCGCGCACCACTTCGTCTTCAGTATGGCTTTTTATGACAAGGTCATCCACATAGACCTCTAGGTTGCGGCCCACTTGTTTTTCAAATGCATTGTCTACTAAGTGCTGGTAAGTAGCGCCCGCATTCTTTAGGCCAAAAGGCATCTTCGTATAACAATAGACACCTTGGCTTGTGTGGAAAGCTTGTTTTTTTCTCGTCTTCCTTAGCCATTTGGATTTGGTGGTACCCTTTATATGCGTCCAAGAAACATTTAAAGGGGTATCCGCATAAAGATTCCACCTTCCAGTCTATCTCTGGTAATGGATAGCAGTCTTGTGGACATGCTTTGTTGAGATCAGTGAAGTCTACGCACATCCGCCAACTGCCATCGCTCTTCTTGACCATCACTGGATTGGAAAGCTAGTCATGGTAATATACTTCTCGCATGATACCCGCGTCCACAAGCTTATGCACTTCCTCTAAAATGGATTTTGCGCGTTCTGGAGCTTGGCCGCGCTTTTTCTGCCTCACTGGGGAATATCCTTTTCGGATTTGCAACTTGTGTTCTGAGATTGATCGTGGCACGCCAGTCATGTGCTTTGGTTCCCATGCGAAGATATCCAGGTTCTTTTTCAGGAGTGCGCACACGGCGGCTCTGCCTTTATCAGACAGTGATCCTCCAAGCGATACTTGTTGCTCCGGGTAATCGGGATGAATTGCTACCTTCAGGTTTGGTATTTTGGTTGCGCGCTGTTCTGGAGCATGTGTCGTCTCACATGTAACCGTGTTACATTCTCCAGGTGGCACAGTGTTATTGTAGAGGGTGACAATGCGCCTTCTACTGGGAATTTGAGCATCCCATGTGCTGTGGATGGTACCGCGCGCATGGCTGATATTCCTGATCTTCCAATAATGCCATTGTATGGTGACGGAGACTTAATCACCATGAAGTTCATCCAAGCTGTTGTGGAGTATTCCTTATTACCAACAACAACTGGCAGTTGTAGCTGCCCCATGGGCTATATCTTTTCTCCTGTAAAACCCGTCAATGCCGTCGTGGTCGGAACTAACTGACTTTGTATTTCAGGTCGCAACCTCTTGAAACAATGTTCATACATTATATCTGCAGATGCTCCTCCATCAATATACATGCAGTGGATGTCGTGGCCCCCCGCGTTTATCTCGATGGTGAGTGGTTCCGCCACTACGTTGTCCGCAGTCAAGGTGGGGAAAGAGATTTCGCTTCCAGAAGAAAATCTTTGGCTGACTTTTTGCCTAATCTTTCGTTTCCATGATTGTATCATGTAGATGGTGTCAGCCTTATCTTTAGGTGCTTCTTTCTTGCCCGCGGTCTTCTGTCTGTCTTTCCCATCCTTGATGTTCTTAACTAAGTGGTCCAATCTGCCTTCTTTCACCAACTTATCAATTTGTTGGCGCAATTGGACGCACTCATTGGTGGTGTGGCCCTTCTGTCCATGGTATTCGCAGTATCCGTTTCCTACGCGCTGCCCTTCTGGGGTGCGCATTGGTGGGGGTCTCGGGAAGTTTGCACCTTCTGTTGCGAATATCTCCCTTGGAGTTTTTGTTAATGGGGTATACTTGTCGTTCCCCCGTCCGCTCCCTTCACTGCGATAGTTCTTATTACGGCTGCTGCTCTGGTCATTGGATTGTCTCCTGGGCTTTTCTTGTGACCTGTAGTTTGAGTAGCCCTTCTTGCTATCTGCAGCGGCGGCTTCTCATTGGATGAAGGACCTCGTGCTTTTCATGAGTTCATCAAAGGTTNTCGTGGCCGGGACTAACTGACTTTGTATTTCAGGTCGCAACTTCTTGAAACAATGTTCATACATTATATCTGCAGATGTTCCTCCATCAACATACATGCGGTGGATGTCGTGGCCCCCCGCGTTTATCTCGATGGTGAGTGGTTCCACCACTGCGTTGTCCGTAGTCAAGGTTGGGAAAGAGATTTCGCTTGCAGAAGAAAATCTTTGGCTGACTTTTTGCCTAATCTTTCGTTGCCATGATTGTATCATGTAGATGGTGTCAGCCTTATCTTTAGGTGCTTCTTTCTTGCCCGCGGTCTTCTGTCTGTCTTTCCCATCCTTGATGTTCTTAACTAAGTGGTCCAATCTGCCTTCTTTCACCAACTTATCAATTAGTTGGCGCAATTGGACGCACTCATTGGTGGTGTGGCCCTTCTGTCTATGGTATTCGCAGTATCCGTTTCCTACGCGCTGCCCTTCTGGGGTGCGCATTGGTGGGGGTCTCGGGAAGTTTGCACCTTCTGTTGCGAATATCTCCCTTGGAGTTTTTGTTAATGGGGTATACTTGTCGTTCCCCCGTCCGCTCCCTTCACTGTGATAGTTCTTATTACGGTTGCTACTCTGGTCATTGGATTGTCTCCTGGGCTTTCTTGTGACCTGTAGTTTGAGTAGCCCTTCTTGCTATCTGCAGCGGCGGCTTCTCATTGGATGAAGGACCTCGTGCGTTTCATGAGTTCATCAAAGGTTTGGGGAACCCTATCGTTTAGCATCCTGATCAGTTCTGGGTTATTGATTCCGTTCATAAACCCTGAGATCTTTAGTATTTCTGGACATGCCTTGACATGTATGCATTCGTCCTTATAGCGCTCCACATAAGCGCTTGTGGATTCCCCTTGGCGCTGTTTTACCCTAGCGAGTTCAACAGGGTTCTTGGCGCACTTCTTCCTCTGAGTAAAGTTCAAACGAAACGCCTTTCGCAACTCTTCAAACCTATCAATGCTTCTATGTGGAAGCTTACTGAACCAGTTTCGCGCATTCCCTACTAATGTGGAGTTAAACATATGACACCACACAGGTTGTGGCCAATTTTCGATTGTCGCTGCTGATTCAAAAATTTTTAGGTGGTCATCAGGATCACCTGTCCCATCATAAGTTTTAACATTAGTGGGCATGCGCCTTCTCTTGTTTTCTGAGAAATTACTGATGCGTTTCGTGAACGCATCAACCTTTTGGCGGCGCCAGGGACGAGACATGTCTTCATCCTCCTGGTCGCGGTATCTTCCCCTTGATTTCCAGTGTCCCGTTTCTTCGTCCTCGTTGTCCGAGGAGTCACTTGGGGATGAGCTTATACTTTTTCGGCCCTTGTGCCTACTATCATCGGAATCCGAGCTTGATCTTCTGCGGCGCTTGCGCCGACTGTCATCAGAATCTGAGCTTGAAGGGCTTTCACTTGGGGAGTACCTTCGCCCAAGTCTATCGTGGACTCTGCGCCTACCAAGCCTAGCGTGGACATTGGTACGCCATCCATCATCTTCGCGCTCCTCCAGATACTGTGAGTCAGTTTCTTCATCATCTACCACTTTTCTTCCGATCCTAGTAAATACTGGGTGTCGGCGACTATGCCTCTCGCGCCTCTTATTTCGGTGGCGCAGTGGAGATGCTTCCTCATCAGGGTCGAAGTTGAGCCGGGATTGTAGGCTCTGGTTTGACCTCTTTTTCGCTTCCTCCTGCATGAGAGCAGCCAGGGTTTCGTAGTTTTGGGACACAAAATCACTTGGCACTACTTCCGGCGCGACTCCAGTAAGTGCGCGGATGTCTGTCTCCACGTCAGGACCCCTGTTCCGAATAGGCGCATCTGGCGGTTCGGTAAGGTTCACTTCTGGCATGGTGAAGGGAGTGCGCTGTAGATCTTTCGCGCCAGTACTTGTCGTAGTAGTGTGGATAGTTCCCGCGAGGGGTCCTAGGTGTACTGGTTGTTCCAGATCTGAGTCTGATCTTTGATTCCTAGGCGCATTGGTTGTTCTAGTGGCCTGTTTAGGAGCTGCATCACTTTGCTGCTTTTTCCCATGTAAGTTGCCATGCGTTTTCTTCGCCTGCGGAGTCCGCTGGTTGCCTGGTTTAGGTTTCCGGAATTTGTCATTCTAGCAGTTAGCAGAATTCTTAGTGTCACTAGGCCAAAAATGACCTTTCGTCACACATGGTCATTTTTGAACGGTCACACTGTGACATTTTTGCGTGACTAAATGTACCAGCGTTAAATAAACAGCCACACTTGATCCGATTTGTGTGACCATTTCGTAAAATATTTGTCACGCATTTATGTATATATGTGACTAGAGGGTAACTGGTAAATATTTTTCCATCATTTAGTCACGTTTAATTTGGGACGTGTGACCGANATTGGTTGTTCCAGTGGCATGTTTAGGAGCTGCATCACTTTGCTGCTTTTTACCATGTAAGTTGCCATCCGTTTTCTTCGCCTGCGGAGTCCGCTGGTTTAGGTTTCCTGAATTTATCATTCTAGTAGTTAGCAAAATTCTTAGTGTATGGTCCCACGGATGGCGCCACTTGTTGATACAAAAGTTGGGCGTTCCTTGTTTGAGTATCAATTGGATCTTAATGCTTGAGACCTGCACACTAAGAAAGCAAAGAAACACCGTTAGGCTTATCGTGGGATTGTCTCCCACGATTATCCTCCGGCGTGAGAGTAAGTAATCGGTTTTTAGGGTTTGTAGAAGAGTTAGGGTTGTGATATCGTACCTTTAATGAGAGCCGAGATACCCTTTATATACACACGAAATCCTTGTTGGTTTCGTGTTCCTTACCCTTCGGCGTATCCCGCCTAAATCGGTTGTTTGATACATATCCCATAAATAAGAGATATCCTATATCAAAACCATAAATATCTTTGGGTTTGTGCCTACGTGAGCCCAAACTGTTATCGTAATAGCCCATTCGTGATGGGCTTGAGTATTGGCTGGGTTCGTGACCCGAATAAGGACTATACGTCATCAACATCTAAGCACAACCTCATATAGGTTTCTAGTTTGCAGGTGACTCAATGACCCAAATCGCTAAATGTATCATGCATTCCTAGTATTAAATGGTTGAACTTTGTCTTATGGTAGTTGAGTCATAAGCATTATTGGATGATAATTCATTAATCCATGTTTAGGGGTCGTAGTATAATTAGTTTATGTATTTAGAGTCGTGTATGTAAAGTTTATAAGCTTAGGGTCCTAGAATGACAAGAATAAAGTTAATAACCGTTTATTCAGTTATGGTAGTTTAGAAACGTTATGTGTATTAATGAACCGTTGTGTTGGTTCATAGTATCGGTTGATGGGTTATAAATACCCGTGTAAACCAAGTCTGTAAAAACTAACAATTGTCTATCAAATAAAATTAGTATACTTTTTATATTCGATTGTTCATAGAAAAGAGAAGAGACCAACAGTGGTATCAGAGCCAAAGGTTTTAACCAGAGACAGAGAAGAAGACCAACGATTCAGGGAATCGTTTTAGAGAAGAAAGACCAACGATTCAGGGAATCGTTTTAGAGAAGAAACACCAACGATTCAGGGAATCGTTCCAGAAAAGGGAAAAGATCGAATAAATTGATTCAGGGAATCAATCAAGAAGACAAAGACAGAAAAGAGTTTTGATTCAGAGGAATCAAACACGATTCGATTAAAGACAAGATCGAATCAGAGAACACAAAGGAGAAGAGAAATAAATGTACCGTATAAAGGAAGAAGCGTACCACTAGAAGAGAACCATAAGAAAGTAAAGAGGCAACCAGAACTTGCCCTAATTGCGTGTAGAAGGAAGAAGGAAGGAAGCAGTAGCAGAAGTGGGTTTTGTTTGGTGATAGAAAAGGAACGGAGCATATTATTTGGGTATTAAGAGAACGCTATTTTAAAGCCCACAAAAATTGAAAAGGCCCAACGAAATTACAGGTTTTATATTTCAAAAACTTGTTTTTTTTTCTATTAGTAGAATAGATTTCTTCCATTACAACTCGCATTAGAAAACGTTAGAATTGCTTTGAGAATTATTGTGGTTAGATAAGAGGATTTAAGTTCGACTGTTTATTAAGATTATATTGGTTTTAGAAGTTGCATATTACTATTGTGGGTTAGAAAGAAGAATTTAAGGTCGACTATTATTAGAATTATATTGGTCTTAGAAGAAAACCAAAACGAAAGATATGACGGGAGATAAAAATGAAAACAGAGTTGTTTTCACCACATCGTTACCATCATATCAATGCCCAGTTTTAAACAATACGAACTATACATTATGGGCATTAAGAATGAAAAAGATATTATTGGCAAATGGAGTATGGGATTTAGTAGAAGGAGTAAGTACATCAAAAGAGATTGATGTAAAGAAAGATAGTTCGGCGTCAGCATACCTATTTCAAGGGTTACCAGAGGATTTGCAAATGCAAGTTGCGGGATGTGAAACAGCAAAAGAAATTTGGGATTCACTAAAGGCTAGATTTATCGGGACAAAAGATGTACAACAAGCACACTCGCAACAACTTAAATCAGAATTTGAGAGACTTGTAATGAAAGAAGATGAAACAATACATTCATTTGCCGGGAAGTTAATGAGTATTATTACAAAGGTTGCTACATGTGGATTGACGTTTGATGAACAAACAAAAGTACGGAAATTACTAAATACAGTGCCAGATAAGTTTGTACCAATAGTAGCAACCATTGAAATGGTTGTAGATTTTAAGAAAGCAAAATTAAAGAGGTTATTGGAAAACTTAAGACTTATGAAGAAAGGCTTAAGTTTAGAAAAGGAAGTGAGGAAGATAATAGTGAGAAATTGTTGTTCACACGTCAAGGGAATAACAGAAATTATGAACGTAACTATGGAAATGATAGACGAGGAGGTGGTAATCAGACACAAGGAAGAGGCCAAGGAAGATTCACAAGAGATAGTAAGAATGGAGATAGTTATGATAGAAACAAGAGAAACCATGGAGATCAAAACTAACATAGGAGAGACTTTAGAGAAATAGAGTGTTATAATTGTCATGAGTTTGGACACTATGCTGTAAATTGTCCAAAACCAAACCGTAGAGAAGAAAAAGCAAACCTTGTGTTCGAAGATGACGAACCAGCACTATTAATGGTTACTAGTAAAGATGAGAAGGAGATAACATCCTTAAAGGAAGAACCGAGAAGGAAAGGAATTGTCATTGAGAAGAATGAAATTCCAAAAGAAAAGTTAGAAGATATGCTGTCAGAGATAGAAATTGACTTGAAGAGTAAATTAGAGTTTTGGAAGTTCGAAATTCTTCAAGAGTTAGAGATGGAAAAACAAGAGTTTGAGAAGAAACTAAGAAATAGAGAAATGACATTTGAGAAAAAAATGCAGATGGAGTTAGAGAACCTCAAGAAGTTGAGAGATTGCACAAGCAAAGAGATGAAAGATTTAAAGACAGTAAGAGAACAGTTTGAGAAAGAGAACCATGAAGTTGTTTCAGATAAGAAACATCTAGAAGAAGAACCAAGTATTGACAAGGGCGAATGCAAGAAGCATCAAGAGACGCCATCAAGATTTCAGAAGGAAAGCCAGATTGAGAAAGACATTAAATCAAGCAACAAGAAAGTTGATCCAGAAGATCGTGATACAAGTACTACAAGAAACAAATTGTTGGAGTTTCAAGATTATGAAATGAAGCAAATGAAGGAAGATAGTGACAAAGGTGACAAAGATGATCAAGATGAGAGTGAAGACAAGGAAGATAGAAGACCGATCAAGGAGAAAACTCAAGACATATTTAGTGTTGAAGATCAAGACAAAGGAAGTGGAAGCAAGCCAAAGTTCAAAGATAAAGATAATGGAGCTTGAAGATATCGAAGGCATGGATTAATAAATTAGGAGGGAGTATTGGATGATAATTCATTAATCCATCTTTAGAGGTCGTAGTATAATTATTTTATGTATTTAGAGTCGTGTATGTAAAGTTTATAAGCTTAGGGTCCTAGAATGACAAGAATAAAGTTAATAACCGTTTATTCGGTTATGGTAGTTTAGAAACGTTATGTCTGGTAATGAACCGTTGTGTTGGTTCATAGTGTCGGTTGATGGGTTATAAATACCCGTGTAAACCAAGTCTGTAAAAACTAACGATTGTCTATCAAATAAAATTAGTATACTTTTTATATTCGATTGTTCATAGAAAAGAGAAGAGACCAACAAGCATCATAACAATAACCAATCACATATTGTTACATAACATTGCGTTATCTTTCTATAAAGATATTATACTTGGAACAAACCCCCCATTACCAGTTTCCGACCATCAACATTTGGGACCAAACATTTTACTTCTTATATTCAAGGTACATGACTTAATAGTCATCTGATGTAAGCTTAGGGCTATGCATGGTCCACTTTGAATCCTTGCTACCACACGAAGGCAACTGTTTTGTCTTCACCAGGTGCTAACTTTTTGGGAGAAGAGTATACCTTAAAAATGATGACCTATTAGTTTCACTTTATATTTTTCTTAGTAATTTATCATTAACTATTTCCTCACAAAGATAGGAGAAATCTGTGCTTTTGGCTTTTGCTTCCTTAATGTTGTGCTCTTCACTACTACAAAAAAGGCCATTTAGATCACTTTACAAAGATCAGTTTTCCAAACACCCGATCTATGTAGTAAAAAATGGGCGGGCCTTAAAAACCCAAACTTATTTTGGAGCAAAATAGTGATGTATTTGACAAAAAGATCGGCTATTCACAAAAAAAGACGTTCTATTAAGTAACGCGGGATTTATCCCTCCCTTTTTATCTTTTTTGACTTTTTCATATCCCCCTCATTATCAACACTCATAAAACCCTACCTACCAAACTCTCCTCTCTTGTTCTTCTCTAATGCATAACACCGCCGCTTCACCACAACCTAACACCGACCATAGCCCTACTCACCATTTCTAAATAAGAATCATCAAAACAAAACTATCTTCTTCACCAACAAAAGAAGAAAGACTGTCAAGAAACATAACCAAGTTCCTGTGAGGCTGTGAGTAACCTTTTTTTTATTTTTTTGGGAAAATAATTTATGGTTTTTGTTTATTATGAGATAATATGAATGGGTTTTGAATTTCAGGTTGCAAGATTATTTGGGCCATCAATATTTGAGGCATCAAAGTTGAAGGTTTTGTTTTTGGGAGGAATTGATGAGCAGTAGCATAATGAGTATCTTCCAAGAACATATACACTTACTCATAGTGATATTACTTCTAAGTTGACTCTTGCTATTTCTCAAAATATCAATAATTCTCAGGTATTTTTTAGACTGTTTTCATTTGTTATAGACTTATAGTTCTGTAGCTCTAGATTGATTATTTGATTACTTTTTGTTTAGTTGTTTTATGGGTTGTAAATTTGCTATGTTAAGTTAATAGCAATGTTTTGAAAACCGGGTATGTGATCGACCCGTTGGCGGGTCAACCGGTTCTTCTTCCACTAAATCAAGGGTCAATGTTTTGAAAACCGGGTATGTTATTGTTTGTCTTACTTAATGGATTGTTAATGTGTCGTGGTTTTGAAAGATATGTGTTGTAGTGTAGTTTTATCAAGTTTTAGACCATCAAAACTAAAACAAAGTATGATTTGAATTGAAAATCATGTGAATGTGAAGGAGTTAGATGCTTAGTTAGCTATGCAAAAGGTTTTCCCAACGTAAAAAATTTTGCAGTTAATTTTAGGACAGCTTATGTTGCTCCTAGTTCTCGGGTGTTTGGAAGGGGTGAACTTGTTATGGATCCTAAAATGCTTGCTAATAACTGACACATATGAAATTAATGGTGTATGTCTACTTTAGCTAACTAGCAAGCACTAATGTATAGCAAACCACTAAGAATGAAAGTAATCGAAGGGCTCGATAATTTTATCAAGCAAGTCGTTGCCATCATGGGACCTCAAAGCAGTGGTATGCTTTCTATAATCTGTCAAAAAGTAAAATTATTTCACATTTAATTTATAATATGAACCAATCGTTTATCTCGTAGCTGTGGTGATACGTTAACTTTTAGTGTTATCATTTTAGCACCCCATTTAAGTGTTTGAAAAGTTATTATCGAGATTGTGTTACAGTTTTGGGCTCGTGTTTGTGACAGGGAAGAGCACACTTCTGAACAATCTATTTCACACAAACTTCAGGGAAATGGATGCTTATAGGGGAAGGTATGTATATGTTTTGCTGCGTGTCTTGGTTCTTTTTCATCTGTCGTGAGAATTGCTAACTTACTGCATTGCTATTTTGAATAGGTCTCAACAACCAAAGGTATTTGGATGGCAAGATGTGTCGGTATTGAACCTTGCACCATAGTAATGGATCTCGAGGGCACTGACCGAAGAGAACGGGGAGAGGTAGATAAACAACTGCATCAGTGGTGTTTGAAATATAACAAGTTTTTTATGCTTCTCCAGGATGATACTGCGTTTGAAAAGCAGAGTGCTCTTTTTGCCCTTGCTGTTTCGGATATAGTGCTCATAAACATGTAAGCCCTCTCGTTGCCTGATATAGCGTAAGAAAATATGAGCTTTATGATAACTTTTAATTGCTTTACTTATCGTGTTTTTGCAGGCTCTAACAACTTTTCAAATGGAGATGAGAAACAGGTGTTGAAGTGCAAATTTCTATTGGTGGCATGATACAGGTACTTTAGTTTTGGTATTTTTCAATTGCCTTTTTGTATTCTTATATTTTTTTGAGTCTCCAACTTTCCTTTTTCTTCTTCTGGTGTTAGGTATATGGCGGGCTAGTAAATGCTGGGAATTCAGATTTACCAAGTACAGAAATGGCTGATAACGAGTATCCTTTAGTATTTGCTAATATGCTTTATGTTAACTGCTCGATCATGTGAGATATTTCTCACATATGCATCAGTTTGTCAGTAAAATTTCCTTGACCTAGTTAGTTACTTGTTATTTAATTTTAATGACTACCCTAGTGGGATGGTGACGCTATTCAATTTGATTGTGAAGGGAATCTGGCATGCCTGGATGCAGGTATTAATGATTCATTTTGTACTAATTTTTTACTCATCTTCCTCATTCATCTAATTGTTATTTCCACCTAGCTATATTCTCTCATAGTTAATGTTGAATATATGTGAATTCATAGTTCGATGTTATTGTAAAAAATTAGAGTATATAATACAAAAGTTCAGCCTCTAAAAGATGGATAGCGAACTTCATACAGGTGGTGTCATGATATTGGACGAGAGCAGGCTGCAAACAAACCTCTGTTGAAAACTGTTTTCCAGGTAAACTAACCTGTATATGTATTTTAGACTTTTAGTCCACGTAAAACAACTTTGATGTTCGATATAAGGGATAAATATTTTATAATGTATGTATTTGAATTAAATACATACATTATAAATATTTGTTTTTCGGTTTCTTGACCCGAGACATGTTTTTCTTGCTAATTAGGTATTGGGTGCTGCTTGGTATTTGCTATCAATTGATCGGCATTTGTTCTGCTGGAAGTCCATTTGCCGAGCTGAAAACCTTTGTAAAGCTACCTATCCTGATTGCAGCACCATTAATGTTATTGATAGGAAAACTTGTGTTGAAACCTGAAGATCACGACAGAGACCTGAAGATCATGACACATAGCTTCTATTGCAGTCCATATGTATCGGAAGATGATAATATTGTTGAACACATATGTATCGGATTAATATTGTTAGTGTATTATGTGCAATGGAACAGATATTTCAAGAAAATATGTCTTCATTTTTTTATTTTTTTATATTATTTTTTTTTCTTCCGAAAATTAACATAATAGATCGGTTCTTAGGTGTCAACTGATCTATTTGTTGTATTAGTAAGATCGGTTCACAACCGATCTATATGTGTTTCACTCATAAAGATCACTCTTGTATAGAGTGGTTCATAACCGACCTTTTTGTGGGTTTTCCACCGATCTTTTTAACGTTTTTTGTAGTAGTGCTTGTTCAATGCTTCAATTTCAGATTGTGTATACACAATCTGGAAACGCCTATCTGCTTAATTCAATCGGTCCCTCGCCTATTTGGAATAACGAAAGACAAGAGGACTTTCCGAACATTCACATCATATAACTAGCTATNCTACCTATCCTGATTGCAGCACCATTAATGTTATTGATAGGAAAACTTGTGTTGAAACCTGAAGATCACGACAGAGACCTGAAGATCATGACACATAGCTTCTATTGCAGTCCATATGTATCGGAAGATGATAATATTGTTGAACACATATGTATCGGATTAATATTGTTAGTGTATTATGTGCAATGGAACAGATATTTCAAGAAAATATGTCTTCATTTTTTTATTTTTTTATATTATTTTTTTTTCTTCCGAAAATTAACATAATAGATCGGTTCTTAGGTGTCAACTGATCTATTTGTTGTATTAGTAAGATCGGTTCACAACCGATCTATATGTGTTTCACTCATAAAGATCACTCTTGTATAGAGTGGTTCATAACCGACCTTTTTGTGGGTTTTCCACCGATCTTTTTAACGTTTTTTGTAGTAGTGCTTGTTCAATGCTTCAATTTCAGATTGTGTATACACAATCTGGAAACGCCTATCTGCTTAATTCAATCGGTCCCTCGCCTATTTGGAATAACGAAAGACAAGAGGACTTTCCGAACATTCACATCATATAACTAGCTATAATCATGAGGCCATCTTTTTATTTTAAAATAAAATTTAAACTTTACACTAAAAGCTTATTTGACATCCACGGTTTAGGGGGTCATTGTTTAAAGCTTATTGTTAGGCTTAAAAGCTTATTTGACTCATGAGCTTATAAACTTATTAATTGCGGCTTATATATTTTTTTACTACGAGCTTATTACGACTTAAAGATGAAAACTAAGCTCATTAGCTGAAAAATAAGCCAGAAAAATTGGCTTAAGAAATAGAAGCCAAGACAAATAAGCTTAAACAAACACCCCCTGAAGTCGCAAAGGAGCACGCCACAGTTCATATGGCTATCAGGCCTAGATATAAAGATCATAAGTCACTTTTTTACACATAATTGAGCAAAACCCGCAAATCAAAACATACTAAAAATTAAAAACAACACAAAAATTAAAGAAAGAAAAAAAAAACCACTTCAAAAAGTAAACTTTGGGGTTTAAAGATAAATAGTAACTGACGGTGGATAAGAAACAGGACATGCTAATAATCTACTTGGCGTGGAGGTGGTGCTGCTAAAGATTTTGTTAGAAGAAGAATGTAAAACCCTTTTCTTACAAACTTAAAAAGGATATTTGTCACGGTTGTCATCATACAAATTGAAAGATACAACTAAGCATGTTTATCACCAGCCCGGTAAATATGTGTCTTATTGCAAACACAGAGGTGCAAAGTTTGAATCTTACCGGCTTGGTTTAATCATGTTTTTTTTTTTTTTTTTTTTAAAAAAACAAAGAGATTTGCATCCTTAACTATGTGTCCTCTGTAAAATGACTTACTTTCTGTTTTTATCTTTTTTTCATTTGTCACTTATCTCATGATCAAATTAGCCAATCGGTAAAAAATAAAGTGTTAAATACTAAAACTTATATCATAAAAATCACCATTTGATGCATGTTGATTAGAGATTAATTTTACAATATGTGTGGGAGCTTGTCTTAAAATATATCATAAAGACTTCGGCTGTGTTTCGGAGAAGGCTTATCGGGGCTTATTGGGGCTTACGAGGCTTAAACTTTTAAAATAAGCCGCCTTGTATAATATGTGCTAGATGGAAATATTTACCTTGCACTCATAAGTCATATTGTGTTTGAGAGAGGCTTTTAGAGGGGCTTATGGGGGCTTAAACTTTTAAAATAAACTGGCTTATAAAATAAGTCTTATTTATCACACAGGCTTATTGAGGCTAATCTAAGCCATAAGCCTAAGTCCATTAAAAGGGGCTTATGAGTGCTTATAGCTAGTTAAATTACTCAAATACCCATCAAAATAGAATGAATTATCATGCAAAAGCCGGAAATATATATGAATTTAATTTGATGTATTTTTATGCGATTTTACATTAATAAACTTTAGTTCCAATTAATTCGTCAAATAACTTTATAAAATTATAAGCTTCAACTTTTTGCTTATAATATAAGCCTCAACCCCAGCTTCAGCCTCAGCCAATCTTCTTTGTGTCCTCTACATTCGATTCGTCCACCGCTTTGACTCCTCTACTACGCAAAGATTTTGATCACCCATTTAGTGAGTCATGAACATATCTTTTTTGGGAGGTGATTTGCACACTATACAAGTTGATTTGGACACTCCAATTTAGTATGTATTGTCATTTATACCCTTAGATCACATGTACTCCTCTTCACTTTTATAAAGGTATAAATGGCAATACACACTAAATTGGAGTGTGCCAATCAACTTATGAAATGTGCAAATCAATTGACATCTTTTTTATGACTTTCATTCAACTTATTGTCCCCGCCCTAGAAAAGTGATCGAACAGGGCCTATTGATGAATGAAAGAAAGTAATGTACATGCTATATGTTGTTTTTCATATTGTGTATTATTTACCATTTTTTAAACACGTCACTGAAATACTATTTACCCTTTTTTAAACATGTCACTGCAATTTCCTAGTCCATATATTCTTTAAATACTAGCAGGGTACCCGCGCGTTGCGGCGGCGGGTACCCTGAAATAAAATTTTCCGGTGAATCATGTATTTTAGTTTATTATGTTCTTTTTGACAATAAATTTACGGATAACAAAATTTTCGTTTAGCTCGTGTCTGTTCGGGCTCGAGCCCGTTGGCTCGTGTCCGTTCAGGCTCTAGCCCCTTTGGCCCGAGCCCGTTCGGGCTCGAGCCCATTTGGCTCGTTGCCCGTTCGGGCTTGAATATTTGTATAATGTGCTTTATTATTTGTATTAGTGACATTTAATGCAGGAATTGTGTTTAAGTTGGTTGTACAATATGCTTGATAATTTGTATTTTTTATGTAAGGGGTGTTTTAATAAGTGCATTAATTGTATTTATTGACCAGTTAATTAATTGCATTTAATGTACATAATGTTTATTTATTGTATTTAATGTTAGTATTAATTGTATGTTAGAATTAAATATGAGGGGAATTTCTATAAGTAGTATTGGTTGTGTAGTTGTGCTTGAATGAATTGTACTTTAAGCTTATACACTTGTAAGGCTTAAAATTAAGTATACTATTTTTAGAAGTGGTTTATGCATTATAAGATAGTAAGATAACAGAATCATGTATGTATCTGTTTCTCAACTTTTTTTTTCTTCTTTTAGAACGACAATTTTAACTCTCTTTTGTTTACATGAAATGTCAGTATTTCAAAAGTAATAAGTAAAGAATAAACATCTTTTGTTCTTTCGAAGCTATGAGAATATTGATATCAAGCTCGATTACAAGTTTTAATCGTACCTTATATGTTTGCGTGCGCTTTGTGGCGTATCTTAAAAGTAGTGTTGTAGATGATAATATGAATTTTACTTGTACGTGGTTGGTTTTTCCTAAATTTGTTGCTGTTGAGAGGAAAATATGTGAGTTCGTTCCTCTACATTAAGTTCTGAATGTGTACACAATATTATTCAAATTAAAGGTTTCCATACTCTTCTTAAAATATGATAAGTTGATTTTGATAAGGGTATTGTTTGGCAAAAATAATTATTGCTTGAGCTAGAGATGAAGCTGTAGATAGAGATGAAGACGTAGATTTTAAAAATAGATTATTTTATAAGCTACATGAAGAAGCATTTAAATTTAAGAAACTATGAAAGATTATTATTTTTATAATCTCTTATAAGTTATGTATATATAAAAAATTATATTCTAATTAGTTTAATTTTCTGAAAAATAAGCATAAAGGATAATTAGTTAAATGTCTTTCTCAATTTATTTTCTCTTAGATAAATATGGACTAAAAATTAGAAAATTAGTGACACGTAAAGATTAAAGGGTAATTAATAGACAAAAATATTACTAAACTTTTCAACAAAATGCGCATAAGGTAACGAAGTTTTATTTTGTTCACTTAGATTACTGGATTTATAGGAAAGACTAATATCCTATAATCTCAGTGTTAATCAGAGTGACTTGAACACATATTTTTTTATAAGTTAAGTAACATAAATGTCGTGAATTACAAGTTGAGTGATGCATATGTATGTTTTTGTATGTTCAATGACCAAAATATCATGCTTCATAAATTCAGTAACTTAAGTGAATAAAATGAAAGTTCGTTATTTTAATCGCACTTTTGCAAAGTTTAGTGACATCTTTGTATATTAACACTTTAAATAAATTAGATTATACTAATATATTTAAAATGATTTTGTTTGTTAATTAAAATCATATTGAATTCGAACTAAAGTAACTTGATATACGTAATTAGCTAGAGAAAAACATTTATAGATTTAAATAACTAACATTAGAAGATGGCAGCCTTTCTAAAAAAAATTAGAAGATGGCATATTTAGATCTTGTTATTAAAGTTTATCAACATCTTTTTGCATTTTCGCAATAAATATAAGTTCATCAACATCAAAAGTTACGAGTTTATGCAACTTTATGTTATTTTTATGATTGATCATTTGTTTGATTACGTATATGCTTCATTCATGCAAAGTTTTTCTTCTAATTGCGCATGTGTATGTGTTGCTTTTTAACAACTTATTTCGTAATATATATATGTCATTATCTATTTATTTTATTTTTCTTTTTCTATGTACCCGTAAATTTCACGAGTCTTTTAGCTGGTGTTAGTATAAAAATCAATTTTACTCCGGTGTGTTTGTTAAGTGATGTTTGGATATATGACTTCAAGCTAAATAACTAAATAACTAAATATTGCTATATTCCAAAAATCGGAATCAAATAAATCAAATTTAATATTAAAATCAAATATATATTTACGCTTCTTTGCGTTTAAGTTTACATACTTTCTAGTAGAGATTCAAGCTCAAACTCTATCGGCAACAATTTAAGGTTAAATTTTAAGTGTGTAGCACAATTTATTTTATTTTGCAAGAAAATATTCACGCTCTGATGAGGACAAAATTGGATTTTTAGTATTTTGTTTAATTAAGAAAGTTTATTTATTTTAGTTTTTGTTTTTTAGTTTAATTAATTGTCTTTATCTCCAATATAATTTTCCCTATAAATATAAGGTTTACTGCTTTGTAATTGATACTTTTTGATATTGATTATTAATAAACCACGTGTTTTAAAAGTTATCTTTTGTTAGAGTTTATTCCTTTGAGGTTTTATCCTCGTTATCTACTTTTGAACTAGTGTTAACAAAATTCGCTTTCACGTCGTGTGTCACATTCATTAAAACAAAATATACATTCAAAAAACATTGTCTTTCATATATTGTATTGTTTTTTAGCCTAAATATATGAGCCGATAAATATTACTCCCTCGGTCTCCTAGGATGTCTTATAATAATTGTTCACTTTACATTTCAGCTAATAAAAATAAAGTTTAGTGAAATATGTAACACCCCCAACTCAAATATGGCAGCTATCGTGCTGGGGGTATTACGAAAATAAAACCAGGCAACATTTATGAGTGAGAAGTATCTGAGCCAACGTAAGGGCGTAGGCACGTGGACGTATGTGCGACAAATGTGACCAAAACAGTGTGCATGTCATGTGCTGTGAATTTATCTCATATCTCCCCTTCCGCTCCAATAATACCTCCGATTCAGTTCTCCCGAAGAACGAAAATACACTTCGAAAACAATAGACCTATGTTTTTAGTGTTCAGAACAATTATTCATTTCCCTGTGCGGCTGTCATGGTTCGTTGGTC
>LBNU01004474.1:0-10171 GCA_014162995.1 Artemisia annua | reverse complement strand
ATTAGGTATCTCGGATGGCCTAGATCCACTTCTGACGCCGTCACCTTATAAAACCTTCTGGGCCGTCACTCTTTAACTTTACTCCTGACGGCCTACGTTTCCTAACACCTGACGGCGTCAGGTGTTAAATCCCAATTTTTCTCTGGCCCGTCATTTGATAATTGATTTCCACTCTTTTGTCAAGACTTTCTGACGGCGTCACCTTATGACTTCTGACGCCGTCAGGTTGTAAACCTTCATCTTTTGAGACTTTGTCGTTTTCTTCACTTTTATGCTCCAAAACGTCCGAATATGCATGTTTTCCAGAATTCCTCTCAAAAGTACCTAAAATGACAAAAGGAACGATTTAGGGCAATATTTGATCACATTTACACGAATTAGGGCTTAAATGACCCCCTAAAAGCGTAACACTTTTCGTCTCATCAATGAACTATGACGGGTCTAACCTTCTTTTCAAGAAGTGTTAACAACTTCAAGGTAGTTATTAGAGCTAGTTGTCACCTAAAAACTGACAATGGATCTCTTTAACTATACAACATAAACGTGTCGCTCGGGGGATTGTCTATTCAGAGTGGATCAATTCAAAAGTGCTTACTCCTCCCGCATGTGCAAACTTCAAAATCAATACATGAGCACATGTGAAGGGGGAGTCCTTTAAAATGAAATCAAAACCCTCAAAGTGTTAACAAAAACATGTTTCATTATGATAAACACTTTGAGGAGAATTTCAAACATTTGGTTTCTTGGCAAAAATAGGATAGTCATGGTGGTATAAGGTGAATAAGGTTAGGAAAACCGTCCTATGATCCGCCAGAACCAGAGGATCTACCCAAGGACACTCCCAATAGATAGAAATAGAAGTCCTTAGGTATGATATGAAAAAAGGAGACAAGAATGAAAGGGAAAGAAGGGGTTGAAGAATTAAAAAGAAAAGTAAAGAAAAGGGTGAAAAGAAATAGCCCTCCATTTGTTCAAACTTAGGGCAGACACCGGGTACAATTCATATGCTACTGGCAGTTGCTTAGACAACGCCGGTATTGAAGACAAGACGTCATGGACCCAGTGACGCATTGCACCTAAACCTTCTAGCCACTCAAGTATCTCTCAAAAGGTACTTGTTTCATTCTCACGGGGAACCAGTGTAATCTATCGACTGTCTATTAGAGATGGTTGATATTGAAACAGGAGGCCCTCTGCTCCATGCCTCCGCATAGGAAACCAAATGTGCACTTATCGAGTCTAGAGCCATGAGATAACATAAAAGATCTCTTAGGAACACATAATTGGTATGCGCTTATTCACATACCTTTTATTCACCATTATTAGACTATTTTAGACCAAAAACTAACGTTCAAAGCCAAAGATATCGTGTTTTTGTGTTTATGACTGTGCAGGTATGGATATTGCTAAAACATCACAAAATGCAACAGAAAAGCCCGAAAAGAGCACGAGATGTGGAAAAGAGTCAAGAAGCCGAGTCAAAGTTGATATTCACTCAAGAAAAGCCCGTGACGAAGTTTTCATTACTTAAAGGCTCGAGAATATGAAAGAAATACTTAATCGAAGAATAAAGATGATTATCTTATATAAGCTTCCCAAATTCGAGCAAGTGATCACTTTTATATCATTGAAGACTTATTGAAGACTCGTCAACACTTTCCTCAAGATTACAAGGACTTAAGTTTACTTTTTGAAAGTCGTTTAGTAGTGTAAAAGAAGTTTATGTGTCATTTCATAAACTTATAAGAATTTAAGGGGGGCTTGATGTAAAAGGAATCCACCCATGGAGTCCTTAAATACCACCCTTAACCTCATTTTTGAGGTGGTTAGTTTTTTGTAGTTTTTAGTTTTCATAATCCTAGTTTATTTCCATGTTGTAGTGTAAGGTTTTTAATACAAGCTTTTCATTTTCATGTCCAAGTCTTTTACTTTGCTTATTTACTTGCTTATTTGCACCTTCTTTTCATCTTATTCAAGCTTCTTACTTCTATCTTGATTCAATATAAGCTCATAAAAGTCTTGCACCACCTTTGCATGAAAAGAAATTTTCGTGCCTTATGATTATGACTTGAGCTTATTTGGGTTTTGCTAGCTTGTGAGAGCTTTTGTTTTGATTTGTTTTAGCTTATTTACAAGTTTTAAAGTTGTTATCTTTAGCTTTTTAATCTTTATTTTGAGTCTAAACTAGCTTTTCATTTACAAGCCCTAGGAATATGTTTTGCTTATTTTGATTAGTTGTGTCTTCTATAGCTTATTTTGAGTATTGGTCTTGCTTAATATTGAGTTTAAATGAGTTTTTATTAAGTTTTTATAAAAAGTTTACGTAAAAAAATTAATCCAGTAGGTCTTTAGGGTTTAACAGCGAGTATGGAGTCTTTAGGGTTTAGTAGCGAGTATGGCCCCTTTTTATATAGCGAGTATGCTATTTTATTTTATGCTAGCGAGTTTCATCTTGGCTGGTAGCGAGTTTGTCTTTTCCTTGGTCCTAGCGAGTTTGGTCTTGGCTTAGTCCTAGCGAGTTTCATTTTCCATAGTGTGTAGCGAGTAGGGATTTCACAAGTGACATAGCGAGTTTGGTTTCCATAGGTTTAGCGAGTTTCATTGTTCACATTTCCTTAGCGAGTTTCTTTGTTTCCTAGTAGAATAGCGAGTTTGGATCCCACATAGGTATAGCGAGTTTCATTTTGCATCCCTAGCGAGTATGAGTTTCATTTAGGTAGCGAGTTTGGTTTTTTTTTTTTCATAGGTAGCGAGTTTGATTTCCTTTGGTAGCGAGTTTGGTTTCATTTTCTTTTAGCTTAACTAGTTTACAAGTTTTCATAGCGAGTTTCATTTTTATTTTGTCGTAGCGAGTTTAGATTTTTATTTCTTTTAGTTTACGAGTCTTAGTCTTTTATTGTCGTATCTTGTTTATTGAGCCGAGCTAGGCTTATTTGCACTCCATCGTTCATCGAGTGGAGTTTTCTTTTGTTAATTTCGTACCGTTACTCTGCCGAATTTTCTTTTGAACTTTTTAACTTAGTTTAATTTTCTTTCGTTAATTAAATACAAAACAACAAAAACATTTTCTTTATTTCTTTCTTAGTTTAAACTTTTATTTCCTTTTCGCTTCACTTAGTCTCATGTTTTCTTTCATAGTTAAACTTATTCCCTTTCTTATTGTTCTTTATTTCATTTAAATTTTATGCAAAACTTTCGTAGTATAATTAAAACAAATTCAACTCTTTTCAACCCATTCATCTCACATAACTCACGACTTGAGTGACTAGATCAATTTCAACGCTCGTTGGGACAACGATACCCGTGGTTCTTGCTTTCACTAGCCTAGAAACGCTCTTATCAAAATGGCGCCGCTGCCGGGGAGCGGTTGATTAAGATTAAGTCATTCGTCGTTCGAGACTTGTGTTTTGAAGAACCTTCTTTTAGAAGTTAACGCTTTTCTTAAAACATAAAAACAACTAAAAATTATAAAACCTATAAAAGCCAAAAATATTTTATCTTTTCTTTTATAAACTTATAAAAACCAAAAAGATTTTCCTTTCTACTTTCTTTTACACTTTGTTTTGTTTTGATTTATATGATCACTCGTTCCAAGTCTAACTTGAACGAGTTTTCTTATCTTGAAGTGCCTACTAATCGGAGCCGTCGTAGACGAAAGCAAAGGAGCGTACCCGAGTTACGTGATCCTCAAGATTTCATCACCGAGATGAATAACAACAACAACAACGGTGCACAAAACAATGGTGAACACCCGCCGGTGGGTGGTAACCAACCTCTTCATGATCCTCGTCCCATCGAAGATCAACTTCAAACGCCTTTCCAAGGTGTGAAACGAGCTATTGTGATTCCCGATATTCAAGGAAATAATTTCGAAATCAATCACGGCGTAATCAATCTTATTGCGGGTATGGCCTTTCATGGTTTTGACCACGAAGATCCTCATGCTCACATTCGAAACTTAACCGATATTGCTGAAACCATAAGGTTCAATCATGATGTTGTCAAAATGAAACTGTTTTCTTTTTCTCTCAAAGGAGCTGCTCGTGCTTGGCTAGACAAAGAACCCCCCAATTCGATTCATACTTGGGATGATTTGGCTAGCAAGTTCCTTAACAAATTCTGTCCACCATCAAAAACTTCAAATCTTCGTTCTCAGATCCTTCGTTTTCAACAAGCTTTCGATGAATCATTCAACGAAGCTTGGGATCGATTCAAAGAGTTACTCGAAAAGTGTCCTAATCACGGGTTTTCTGAAATGCATCAAATCGATACCTTCTATAATGGTTTGAATCCCGTCGATCAAGATTCACTCAATTCTGCTGCAGGTGGTAATTTGTTATCTCGAAACGCCCAAGATGTGTTCACCATCATCGAGAACAAGGCAAGAGTAAGAACTTCACGAAACAAAACGCAAGCATCTAGTGCTAGTACCAAAGACAACGAGGAATTCATGACAAGAACCCAACAAAATGCTGATGCCATCGCTACTCTTACGAAGCAAATTGGGATTTTGATCCAACAAAAAGAACAACCTTTTCAAAACATTAATGCAGTTAACCCAAGTTGCGAAACTTGTGGTGGTCCCCATTCATACTTCGAATGTCCAACAACCAGTTCTTTCACCCAAGAGAATGTGTATGCAGCAAACATGGTTGGTAACACGTACCAAACCCAAGGAGATCGCAATCTTCTCAGCTACCGTTCAACCAACTTTCTTGGACCACCACCAGGTTTTACAAACCCGACTTCAAACCAATACGTGCCAAACCGTGGTAATCAAGTCAATCAAAGTCGTGCAACACAAGGTTTTCAAAATCAAACTCAAGGTTTTAACCAAAACAAGAATTTTCAAAATAATCAAGGAAATTTTGGTAACCAAGGTGCTAATTATGGAAATAATAATCAAGGAAATCATCATTTTCAAAATCAAAGTCAAGGTTTTAACAACAATGCCCGTGGGCAAACTTTTAACCAGAATCAAGGTGTTGTGCAAAATCATTCAAACACGGATGAGTTGTTAGCAGAATTACTTCGTCAAAATCAAAACAACCAAACCTTTTTGCAAAGCCAGCAGGCACAAATTAAAAAACAAGAGGAAATGAATCATATGTTGGTTAATCAAATGGCTGAATTAAACAAGCGTTTAAATGATCGACCCTCGAGTTCGGGTACCACTTCTTTACCTAGCAACACGATCGCTAACCCGAGGGGCGATGTCAAGGCGATCACAACACGCAGTGGCGTTACTTACAAAGAGCCAACGGTTCCAACTACCTCTTATACCCCTCCTCCTTCAAAGGTAGTAGACCGTGCAACCGAGGTGACAACGGATACGAGAATTCCTATTTACCAAGGAAGGACCGAAAATATCCAACCTCCGGTGGTTCAACCGTCAAATGAAAATGCTAATGTTTCAAAAGGAAAAGAGAAAATTGTTTTTGAACAAGATGAACCAGTTAAAACAAATCTTCCATATCCTTTTCGTCTTAATGAGCAAAAACGTCAAGATAAAAACGACATAATGAAGGAAAAATTCTTTAAGATGTTTCAAGACATTCGCTTTGATTTGAGTCTTGCTGATGCTGTTGTGTTAATGCCAAAGTTTTCATCAATGCTTAAAAACTTGTTAAATAATAAGGATAAATTGTATGAAATGTCGACTACACCTTTGAATGCGAATTGCTCGGCAGTTCTCCTTAAAAAGCTTCCTGAAAAGCTTGAAGACCCCGGCAAGTTCTTAATTCCATGCAATTTTCCCGGAATGGTTCAATGTTTCGCCTTAGCCGATTTAGGTGCTAGCATTAGCCTCATGCCGTTTTCCGTTTGGCAGAAATTGTCGTTACCCCCTTTGACTCCGACACGCATGACTCTCGAGCTTGCCGACCGTTCTACATCTCGTCCTAAAGGCATAGCCGAAGATGTCATCGTCAATGTGGGAAAATTTCACTTTCCGGCTGATTTTGTTGTCGTCGATTTTGATCCTGATCCAAGGGTTCCTCTCATTCTTGGACGAGGTTTCCTAAAGACGGGCCGTGCTTTGATTGATGTTTACGATGAAGAAATTACCTTGCGAGATGGTCACGAAGCCGTTACGTTTAATTTGGATCAAACAGCAAGATATTCTTCCACCGATGAGCCCATGACCATAAGCAAAATCGATATCCTTGATGAAGTTGATGAACTTTCTGAAGAGTATTCCCAAGAGATACTCGGATTTTCAAGTGGCAATCCCACTTCTTCTTCTTCCACCCCTTCAAATAATTCTACTTATCTACCCTCTATTGATGATTCTCCACCTATCTCTCAACCCATAATTGCCGACTCTTCCCCTTCCTTCACTCCATTCGAAGGAGGTGATTTCCTCCTCTTGGAAGAAGTCGATGAATTTTTATCCGTTGATACATCTTCATTCGTTGGCGATGATGATGATTCTTATTATGATCCGGAGGGAGACATTCTTTTGCTTGAACAACTTTTGAATGAAGATCCATTTTCACCTCTCCCTCCAAAGGAACTTATCGTTGAAGAAGTCAAACAAGTCGAACCATCTGAAGAAAAACTTCCAAAACTTGAGCTTAAAGAATTGCCTCCTCATCTTGAATACGCTTTTTTAGAAGGAACCGACAAACTTCCCGTCATTATTTCCAAACACCTAAAAGATGAGGAGAAGAAACGTCTCGTTGACATGCTCAAAAAGCACAAAGATGCCATCGCATGGCGTATTTCCGACATCAAAGGCATAGATCCTCGTTTTTGCACCCACAAGATTTTACTTGAAAACGATGCTAAGCCGTCCATCCAACAACAAAGACGAGTTAACCCAAAAATCCATGATGTGATCAAGAATGAAGTAATCAAATTACTCGACGCTGGGATGATTTACCCAATTTCTGATAGCTCATGGGTTAGCCCGGTCCATTGTGTGCCAAAGAAGGGTGGTATGACTGTCGTTACGAATGATGATGATGAGCTTATTCCAACACGTCTCGTAACCGGTTGGAGAGTGTGCATCGACTATCGAAAGCTCAATGAAGCAACTCGAAAAGACCATTTTCCTCTTCCTTTCATGGATCAAATGATTGAACGACTTGCAGGAAATGAGTTTTATTGTTTTCTTGATGGTTTTTCTGGCTATTTTCAAATTCCCATTGATCCTCCCGATCAAGAGAAAACCACTTTTACTTGTCCCTACGGAACTTTTGCCTATAGACGTATGCCCTTTGGCTTATGCAATGCCCCAGGCACGTTCCAGAGATGTATGACCGCCATTTTTCAAAACATGATCGGGAAGACAATGGAGGTTTTTATGGATGATTTTTCTGTGTATGGTGATTCATTTTCGTCTTGTCTCTCCCATTTAGAACAAATGCTCCAAAGGTGTGAAGACACTAACCTAGTTCTGAATTGGGAGAAGTGTCACTTTATGGTTAAAGAGGGTATAGTCCTCGGCCATAAAATCTCAAAAGCCGGGATTGAGGTGGACCGAGCCAAAGTCGATGTTATCGCAAAATTACCTCATCCCACGACCGTCAAGGGAATTCGAAGTTTCCTCGGTCATGCTGGCTTTTATAGACGTTTCATACAAGACTTTTCCAAAATAGCCCGACCATTGACTCACCTTTTAGAAAAGGAAGCCCCGTTCATCTTCACCAATGAGTGCATTGAAGCATTTAATACCCTTAAAAAGAAGTTGACGGAGGCTCCTATTTTAGTTGCCCCCGATTGGGATTTGCCCTTTGAATTAATGTGTGATGCTAGTGATTATGCAATTGGGGCAGTCCTGGGGCAACGAAAGGACAAATATTTTCGGCCTATACACTATGCAAGCAAAACCATGAATAGTGCTCAGTTTCATTACACCACAACTGAAAAAGAGATGTTGGCAGTCATTTATGCTTTTGAAAAATTTCGACCATATCTTCTTTTAAAGAAATGCATAGTGTATACGGACCATTCAGCCTTAAAATACTTAATGACCAAGCCTGATGCCAAACCAAGACTTATGCGCTGGGTTCTCCTTTTACAAGAGTTTAAAGTTGAAATTAGAGATAAAAAAGGCTCGGAGAACCTAGCTGCTGACCATTTGTCCCGTCTTGAAAATCCTCACCAAGGCGAGCTCGAGAAAAAGGATATTGATGACTCATTTCCTCTCGAAGCCCTTGGGAGCGTGTCACTTGGTGATTCTAGTACCCCATGGTTTGCCGATTTTGCAAACTACCATGCGGGGAATTTTATAAGGAAAGGAATGTCGACCCAGGCCAAAAAGAAATTTTTCAAAGATGTGAAACATTATTTTTGGGAAGACCCTTATTTGTTCAAAATTTGTGCGGACCAAATCATTCGGAGATGTGTCCATGGTAAAGAGGCCGAAGCTATTTTGATGGCATGCCACAATGGACCCACAGGGGGACATCATGGTGCCAATTTTACTGCTAAAAAAGTTTTTGACTCCGGTTTCTTCTGGCCTTCGATCTACCGCGATGCACAGGACCTGGTGAAGTCTTGTGACGCGTGCCAACGACAAGGAAAAATTTCACAGCGGGATGAGATGCCTCAAAACTCCATCCAAGTTTGTGAAATCTTTGACGTTTGGGGAATCGATTTCATGGGACCATTTCCATCTTCAAACAAAAACAAATACATCCTCGTGGCAGTCGATTATCTTTCTAAATGGGTTGAAGCAAAAGCTTTTCCAACTAACGACGCCCGAGTGGTTGTAAAATTTTTGAAAAGTTTGTTTGCCAGATTCGGTACACCTCGAGCTATTATCAGTGACCGTGGAACTCATTTTTGTAATGACCGATTTTCAAAAGTTATGTCAAAATATGGTGTTACCCATCGACTAAGTACCGCTTATCATCCTCAAACTAGTGGTCAAGTCGAGGTGTCGAATCGTGGTTTAAAAAGAATTTTGGAAAGAACAGTGGGTGAGAATCGTTCTTCTTGGTCGGACAAGTTAGATGATGCACTCTGGGCCTTCCGCACAGCTTATAAAACACCAATTGGTTGTACCCCTTACAAGCTCGTGTACGGAAAGGCATGTCATCTTCCGATTGAGCTAGAGCATCGCGCCTACTGGGCTTTAAAACATGTGAATTATGATTTAAAAACCGCGGGTGATCACCGAAAAATCCAGTTGAATGAGTTGAATGAACTCCGAGATCAAGCTTATGAAAATTCTTTGATTTATAAGGAGAAAACAAAACGGATTCATGATTCAAAAATCAAAAATCGTGTTTTTAATGTCGGTGATCAAGTTTTGCTTTTTAACTCAAGGTTAAAATTATTTTCTGGAAAGCTAAAGTCCCGTTGGTCTGGACCGTTTACCGTTGCCCAAGTTTTTCCTTATGGAACTGTTGAACTTTTGAATCAAAAAGGGGAACATTTTAAGGTAAACGGTCATCGTTTGAAGCACTACTTTGGAGGGGATTTACCTTTGGTAATCCCGGATCTCCAAACTTTCCCCAAGGACAACTAAATGCGGGGATAGAGTCAAGCTAAGTGACTCGATGATCAAAAACAAAGCGCTTCGTGGGAGGCACCCCATGCTTATCCTTTTTATGCTTTCTTTTTTTCTAATAAGTAACGCGAGGAGGGCAACCTTTTCCAATCTTGTTGTTGGCTATGTTGTTTGTGTATGTGCAGGATTTCTCCAATTCATGATGACTCTCGTGCTCGTGGATCGTCTCATCTCCACTCGAGTCCCATGTCTTGCTGCTGAAATGGAAATCCCATATCCTAATCTAATCGACTAATGGTATCTTTGGCATAATTCATAAACGGCCTTAGAATTATTGTTAGGATTACCCTTACCTTGAAAACATTGAGGACAATGTTTATCTTTAGTCTGGGGGGGGGGTGAATCTTCGATTTGATTGACCTTGCACTTTCATATTTGTCGTTTACTTATGCAACCCCGTTTTTCCCCAAAAATCCAAAAAATTCGAAAAATTTTGAAAATTTTCAAAGCAAAAAGCACAAAAAAAATGAGAAAATATAAAAATACAAAAATAGAATAAAAGTTTTGACACCGAGTTTGACTTTCCTACTAGGTAAGAGTGGGAATAAAAATTTTGACTTGATCCGGGCGTGTTGAGCCCTAGCATGTTCCCTTAACCAAAGATGATTATATAAGCTTTTGCTAGTTTTGTACACTAGGAGCTACTCCTTT
>LBNU01004473.1:76996-102302 GCA_014162995.1 Artemisia annua | reverse complement strand
TAACGAGGGGTGGAATGAGAAAGGTAACGATTAAACATCCCTATTTATGACTAGCTACGGGAATGCCAATCCATATTGTTTTGTATCGTAATGAGGGCATTACGCAGCTAAATTGGGAGTATGGAATTGGGAGGGATTACCCACCACCACCAGAACAACCATCACTCAACAGCAGACACCCCCACCACACCACCACCATCACCACCAAAACCAACCACACCACTAGCATTCCCACCAACCACATCACCCACCACCACAAACACCACCACCATACCACCACACCTGCCTCCTCCACCACCACCAACAACCCACACCACCACCAGCCACCACTAACACCAATTCGTAACTCAAACAAGCAACCGGAGACATAATCAGTAACTCCAAATATGGTAGTATACGGGTAGCCCAATTCTCGAAGAATCCAATAACCCTTCGTGTTGGAGTCAGTTTTACTCAAATGTCTCCCGTACATTTTCTTATTCCTTACTTCAATTCGTTATTAACCATAATTAATAACAAATGTCTTAAACTTAATAATTTAACGATTGTTTTATCTCTTTCTTTCTTTGTCCAAAGCGATTCGATATCAAGTCCCAACAAACTTGTTACACATTTCAGGAGATAGCAAGGGCTGCTGGTTAGGGGCTAACGAGGGGTGGAATTGGGAAAGTAACGATAAAATCCCTGATTATGACTGCTAGGAATGCAATCATTGTATAGTTATCGTAATGGGCATTTACCCCAGTAAATTGGGAGGTATGGATGATACCCATACCAGCAGTAGCAGCCCATCCCAGCAGTAGCCACGCCACCACCACAATCAAGCCAGGCCATCACCACTACCACCACCACCAGCATGCTCCACCTTCCACACCTCACCAACATCCACCACCACACCCACCAACCACCACCATCACCACCACCAGCACCACCACCATTCACCACCACCAGCAACCACCACCACCACAGCCACCACCATCACCACCATCCCACCCACCACACTCACCGCAACCACCACCATCACCCATCCACCACCACCACCGACCAGCAACCACCACCACCACCACAACCAGCCACATACCACCAAACCACCCAGCAGCTACCAACATGCACCACCATCACCATCAATCACCACCGCCACCCCACCACCACCGCCACTACCAACAACCAACCACCACACCAGGCCACCACTACCACCCCACACCGCCACTACCAACAACCTACCACCACACCAGCCACCACTACCCACCCACCACCACCACCGCCTACCACAACCACCACCGCAGCAGCTACAACTACCACCACCACACAAACCAGCCATCATCACTACTCCACCACCAGCCTCCACCCCACCACCACCTAGCCACGGTCAACATTTATTCCCTAAGTCAATAATAATTCAAACCCAATCCCAAAAGTCATATTGTAAAATGAGTTTGGAGTTTAGTTTATTCACAAAAACATGGATTACAATTACTTGTGCATCAACTCATTTACTTAGTAAGTCAATACTTGGTAAAAGGAAGTGGATCCTTGCGTACCAACGTACTTACTTCCTCTAATTCCATATCGATTAATTAGGAACAGTTTTGATAATAATCTTCAATTTAAATCACAGTATGATTTACGCGCGTTTGGTCGATCCTTTATCCGCCTAAAGTATTGGAGGAACGTTCACGTAACCTCTCCGGCCTATTTATACCTCTCTATTGATTACCAAAAGAACACAAAAAAAAAAAAAAAAAAAAAAAAAAAAAAAAAAAAAAAACATAATCCCTTTAATTTCAAAGAACAACTTCAACAATGGCACAAAATATTAAACGTTCAAAATGATGCAGAAGAGTACGAGTGGGTATTAAACAACAGTTGCTATGGAACACAGTGTTTAATCATTCAGGTATGATATCAATTACCAATACTGGGACGTTATAGGCAGGTAGATCCATGGATGAGGTCAATAAATTTTGACATGGGGTGCGTAGACAAGACTTTACTGGGATGAGCTTTATGGGGGAGGATGAAGAAGATGAAAGAGATGAAGAAGATGAAGAGAGATGAGGAGGACTATGATGCTCAGCAAAATGAAGGGGGTGTGCCAGCAACATGAAGGGGTCTATTATCAGATGGTTTGCAGACCCATTTTTAAATCTGGGAAACAGATTACGATCTTGAAATTTAGTTTCGAATATCTCCAATGAAATGTTTGGGATGAACAACAGGGCGGAGAGGCTTGGTTCTAACAAGTTAGTGTGAAATATAGTGGAATCAGGTTTGTTAATGATGATTTTTATGTTTTAGTATCTTTAAGTATTTTAGGTAGGATAATTATGTTTATGTTTATTTTTGCAGCTTTAAGAATGGTGTACCTTTCAAAAATATCAATGAAAATTTATGTTAATGTTGCTAGTCTAAATAGTATGTTATGTCTAATTGGATGATGTTCATATTTGTGATTCGGGTTATGTTTGTCGGTTTGTTGTTTTAGGTACTAATATTTTGCCAGGATAAAGCTTGAGAAAACGTGCTGGAAGTACTGAAAAAATAAGCCTGTTTCGAGTGGCATACTGGACTTAGTGTGCTAGAATAATTAGTTTGTTTGCCGTATCCTAACTGTAGTTACGACTAAGGGTTATTCTGCTATTTTTGAGAAGTGCAGGGTTACTGTTTTAGAAATGATGAACGGGTTAAGGGTTTTGTACCCTTTCATCATCCACCAGTAATGTTTTTGTACCGATCAAAACTCTCTCAAACATAAACCATGCTGATTTTATCAATTAAATTGCCAAATCCCAGCAAAAAACACCTACACAAATTTTCAAATTTAACAATGTCGACTCGTGTCTTTTGCTACCCAGGCATAAAAACATGGGAAAATTGGGCAAAAAAAAAAATTTTGCAAAACCACCAAGGAGAATGAAGGAAGTTCACTGAAGTTGTTGATTTTCTCAATCTACTCAATATTAGGGTATGCATTAACAGTTTATCCTATCTGTATATGTTTCCAACCATTCAAACAGTTTGGGCTACTGCAAAAGGTCAAAACCTACTTATGAGGAAGTACAGATTCATTGCCCGTGTGGATGGGAGAAGTGATTATTGTTACCAGCAGGCATCTGTTAGAGAAAAAAAGTTCTGCATCTAGGGAGATGTTAATGGATTGAGAATCTTCCATAACTTAACAATTTTTAAAAACCTTCAAAAAGATGGGGTAATGTAAGAAAAAAATGATTCTTTGAAATTTAATAAAGGTGCTTTCCCCCAAAAGTGGGAAATTCTTAATTCACACTTTTTACAGTGTCTTAGTCCAAAGACTACTGGTTGGAATGAGTTAGTAGTAATATGGCTTCTTCGCCTTATCTGCTTGGCTAAAAATGAAGAAAAATTCAATTTTCAAAATTAATTTTTGATAATGTGGTAAAAGCCTGGTATAATCTTCAAACCAACATTACTTATATCAAGATTTTTTGCAACTTCTTATGGGCCAAACAGTTTACAAATAAGAAAAGTTCACACCAAGTTCTATCGATGTCCTCTCATAATAAAAAGGTTTTTTCTAACATGAAGAGAAAGGGTAAGGACTTTCCTGTCATAGATAAACCATTGTTCCAAGCAAGTTGATATTGGTCACATAATTAGGTGAAGTTTCAAATGGAAACTGCTTCTGGTCAAGGAAACCCAGGTCCAAGAAACCTAAGGGGGACAAATGCAAGTGATGAGGATATTAGTGGTGAGGATAGTATTGGAAGTTGTTAAAGCTTGATGGTTAAATTGTTACCAATCTTTAGAGAACAGGGTTCTGGCCTACAAAAAATCACAATACTACAGGAAGGATGAAATTAAAGGTTGAAGCTGATGGTTAAAGGCAATTTGAAGGTCAAAAGGTCAAGAACCAGGTCATTCAAAGACTGAAATAAAGTGCTGCTGATGAAACCAAGTTTTAACAATTTAAGCAATTGAAAGGTCGGAAGGGGGTCAAGAAACAGGCATTCAAAAGACTTTGAAAAAAGTGCTGCTGGTGAACCAAGGCGTTAAGCAATTTAGGCGATGGCAGGTCAGGGGAGGAATGAAACCAAGGATCTGGGGGGGGGGGGGAAACCTATGGAAAATGTTGATAGCGCTTACTGATGGTGATGACATTGGTGTGGATATGGATGTGATTCTGGAGATAATGATGATCAGTATGTGGTTGCTGATAATGATGTGATGACATTTGGTGTGATATGGATGTTTGATTCTGGAGATAATGATGATCAGTATGTGGTTGCTGATAATCAAGGTAATGAAGGTTGTTATGAAGCATGCTTCTCAAAAGAAAGTGTAGAGAAGCTTAAAGACCTTGAGCCTAAGACAACTAGTGAGTGCTCTGAAGTAATTGCTGAGCAACAGAGGACCAAATATTCTAACTGTATATGATGGAAGGATGTTTCCACTACTGGTGCAAGTGCAGAAATGGCCACGGATGATACTACTACTGGGGAAAAAGATCCTATTGCGCTAGTGATGGATGATGACTTCCAAACTTTGCCGAAACAATGATTCTTTGAAGAATGCCCATTAAACATGCCACTACCCACCACCACGACAACCAAGATACCTGTCAAAGGTGTGGTGATTAGAGACCAAGTAAACGAATCAAGAGAGTGCCACAAGAGCCAAGTTATAAGGGCAAAGCAAAGGTATTATGCGATGTCGAGAGCCTGAGCCTGAACCTTATAAGGATTGTTACAACAGATGTACTTGAACAAAGAAGGAAACATGTTGAAGATGAGCCAAACAAAAGCACTCTTGATCCGGATGAAGAAAGGATTAAAGGGATGCTGATCTTGCACTGGATGGAAACAGCATCAAAGAAGAAGGGCAAGAGTACACTCCAAAACAAAAAGATGAATTGATTGAGGAATTTATGAATCTGAAAGGGAAGAAATTTATCTCAATCAAAGAAACAAGACAAAAGTCTCAGTCATCCAACAGTTAAGCAAAAGAGGAAGTACTATGAGCACTATATATTCTAAAATATGAAGGTTGGGAAATCTTGTGGTATGTAATTCGAACTCAGATTGATGGAGATCTCAAATGTATGAAAGATCCAAAGTTGAATTTGATCATTCATACCAATGGGACTAAGATCTGGAGTAAAGTGACCTAAGAAAGTGAAAGAGCTGAGGGTTTAAAGAAAAGTAAGTTGAGAAGGAAAAGATTGAAGACAAGGAGCAAGCAAAATGAAGCAACTTCTGGCTCAGTGTAAAAAGAGCCTGGAGAAGAAGAAACTTGATGATTAAGGATTATTGTTGGGCTTGAGCCTACTGGCCAACATTAACTGTGTACCTCAGACGTATTAATTGTAATAGCAGTAGTTAACTGATAATCAAGCGTTAAGATAACTACTTTCCATTTTGCCTATAAATAATAGTACATGAATACTTCACAATGTGAACTTTTTGAATGTATTGGCTCACATATAATACCCTTACTAAGTGGCATAAACACCATTTTGATACACATTTATGATATGGTGTGACAATATGCTAAAGGCCTATAGCTCACTGATGATCGTGCTTCAAATAATGTGACTATACACAATTAAGAATTTGGCAAGCAAAACAAACAACATTAAATTTTAGACAACATATTAACTTACGCTGACCATATTGTCGAATTTCGTTACACTTAATCATGTTCGCCTCATGCGCTATTTGTTGACCATATATGAACATTTAGTTCAACACTTTCAATCGTGTGTGACATATATTTGTCACTCTTAAATGCATTTAGCTGAACTAACGCTTCAAACTGAATTTTTGTAGTTGTCACACATTTCAAAAAAAAAAATTTCATATGTGGCACTAACTATTCAGCCATAAGAATAGCAGTCACGTTATATAATGCTGTGAACAAACTTGACTATATAATTAGCCACATACACAAGTTACTTCTTGTGACATATATCTTCTTCGCACACTGCAACCGTCAATTGCTGTGACCATATATTTGTCAGCATATGTATATCTATAGCGTGACTAAGTTATTTCAAGCCTGATTGTGCATCGGGTCACACGCTCCCCAAATTAAACGTGACTAATCTGGAAAAATTATTTACCAGTTACCCTCTAGTCACATTAATATACAAAAATGCGTGACAAATATTTTACGAACATGGTCGACACAAATCGGATCAAGTGTGAGCCTGTTTATTTAACGCTGGTCACATTTAGTCACGTAAAAATGCTCACAGTGTGGACCGCCTTCAAAAACGACCATGCTGCTGACGAGAAGGTCATTTTTGGCCTAGTGGAGAGTCTATTTGGCGTTTTGATACGTTAAATTAAACGGGAATTGAAAAATTAACGAACGAAAATAAAAATAACGCCAACCTAACAAGGGAAAAAGGCAAATGGAAAACTAGGGAAGTCCTACAATACTACGGGAAACATAATTACGGAAGGGGCAAATCCTAAAACACAATCTAACACAAATACGTGACGTTTATTAAAAATAAACGTCAACGGCAAAATTAAAAAAGTGAAATTTAAGCTACAAAAGTCCTACGGGTATGAAAACAATTTATCTACAATTCTAATGATAAAAGAAAATTTAAAAAAAAAAGAAAATTAAAAATTTAATAAAAATTCTATTTAATATGATTTAATTACTATTTAACACTAATTAATTCAAATTAAATACTAAAACTATTTAAATAATTTTGAAACTTTTCTGGAAAATCAATTAAGTTAAAATAAGCCTAAGAAAAATAAAAACTTTGGAAAAAGTTTCCTAAAGAAGCTGAAAAAGCAGTTTATAAGCAAATAAGCAAAAACCAAACAAAACCTATATAAAAGAAATAATGTGTATGCATACAACGAAAAAGACCCAAGGGCAAGTTGGTTTGTGGTGTTGGTGTTGTGTCTGGTATGAAGCAAGAGCTCTAGGGTTCGAATCCCACCCCAGACTTTTTGTTGAAATATTTTTTTTACTTTATTTTTCTTTTGCAAACTGATCAAACAACAAAAACCACAATCTTTTGTGAAAGAATGTTTTGTGAAAAGCTTGAAATGCGCTTATGCAACTATCAAAATCCAACAGCGGGGGCTTAAGGACCAAAGTGAGTTTTTAGAAAGCTACAAGCTAGTTTATTGAGCAAATAAATTCGAACAAAGATAAAAGCTTTTAAACACAATCACAATCAATCAAAACTCAACTTACAATCATAATCCAACAACAAGAACATCAAAAGAAATGGAATTTAAACAAGCTCAGATGCACACTGATGCATCAGCATGAACAAGCAATCTATTGGCAACTTGGAGGGCAAAATAAGCTAGGGTAATAAGCAAATGAAAGAAAATAAAAAGCACACATGAAGACAGCCTAAGTGAGTTTCTAAATCAACAAGAATCAAAGAAATTGGTCCAGAATTGACCAAGTTAGGGTCAAAGGAAAACGGGCCAAACTGTGTTGGCTGGGTATAGGGCATAAACGAGGGTCAACAATCACATTTGAGCTCAGATTCAGGTAACGAAATAGATTCCAATTGACAAACTTCTTTTTGATTTTGAAAGACAAGTTGCCAGAGATGGCAAAACAACAATCTTTATCAATTTCTATCCAATATTTAAGCCTACAATTAACTGAGAAAACTGACCCATTTTGACAGTCTAAAGAAAAACTTGACTTTTTCACTTTTCGCAAGAGTTGACTAAAGTGAGATTTGGTTGATCCTAGATTAGTGATTATGATGTAATAAGCTAAATGAAGTCTAGATTAAGCTATTGAAACAATTTTTACACTAAATGATGATTATGGGTCGCTATAATTCCAACAGTGCAACTGCTAGGAATTGTATAGGTCAATTTTGACTTTTTATTCTTGAAACCTACCAGAGTGAGAGTTGAAAAGAGCTATTTGACTATCAAGAATGAAGCCTAAGCAGTTTCAAATATTAACAATCACAAGAGCATAGTCAAAACAGTGATTCCAAACACCCCTTATAAACTGTTATAGAAAACTTTATTAAGCAAATCAAGGATTTAAAACATGAAACAATTAGATTAACCTATACTAACACTAAATGAACATAATTGAACAGTATTAAACAACAAACAACAACAATAACTACTGATTCTAGATTATGCTAAAAAATATGGAAAAATGCTTACTAGTTTCTTCCACAGCTTATGATTACGAATGAACCAGAACCAAAACCCTCATCCTACACTCCCCATGAGTACTAACCCAAGGTCATCCATGATTCACCTTGCTCCCTGCCATCTTCTTCATTCTTGAACTTTTTATTTATTTTTGATTTTTTGGTGATTTTTCTCTTTTTCTATATTTTTTTTTGATTTTTCTGTTTTTATGCTTTAAATAATAGTAAAACAAGCTTATGAAAGATTATGAAACATTGGAAATAACAATTGAACATAAACAAGATTTTTGCTAAAATTTTGAATTTTTAAAACAATGAAAAAACTTGAAAATAAATGGATACTTAAATTAAATTGCAGGAAAGAATTACAAAGTAGAATTATAAGTTACTGAATTAAAGAACTAAGAAAGAGATAGATGCCTCAATGGCTTACATGAGTGGCCTATTTATACTAAAATCCTAAGCTAGGGTTTCTTCTTCTTGTGTGCTTCTTTTGTGAGTGAAAACAGTTGTAATATCATCCTTGTGCTCTCTTGGACAAATCCCAACCTTTAATTTAAAGTAATCATGATCTTAGCCTTTAAATCAGTTTTGGCGCNTCCATGATTCACCTTGCTCCCTGCCATCTTCTTCATTCTTGAACTTTTTATTTATTTTTGATTTTTTGGTGATTTTTCTCTTTTTCTATATTTTTTTTGATTTTTCTGTTTTTATGCTTTAAATAACAGTAAAACAAGCTTATGAAAGCTTATGAAACATTGGAAATTATAATTGAACATAAACAAGATTTTTGCTAAAATTTTGAATTTTTAAAACAATGAACAAACTTGAAAATAAATGGATACTTAAATTAAATTGCAGGAAAGAATTACAAAGTAGAATTTTAAGTTACTGAATTAAAGAACTAAGAAAGATATAGATGCCTCAATGGCTTACATGAGTGGCCTATTTATACTAAAATCCTAAGCTAGGGTTTCTTCTTCTTGTGTGCTTCTTTTGTGAGTGAAAACAGTTGTAATATTATCCTTGTGCTTCCTTGGACAAATCCCGGCCTTCAATTTAAAGTAATCATGATCTTAGCCTTTAAATCAGTTTTGGCGCCAAAGTGATGTTGTGGATTGCTGACCTGGTTAGGTGTTAGGTATGGTTTATGAGAGATTTGGGGAAGTTAGTGGGATGGGGGAGTGTGATTGGGGAGCTTTTGAGGGAGATAGGTGGAGTGTTGTAGAGGATGGTGGAATGGAGGTGAAGGACTGGCGGGTAAAAGGGAGGAAGGGGACAGGTTTGACCTGGGGGTTTGACCCTGGGTGTTATAAAACATGGGGTGGATTGGTGTTGGGCTGGAAAAGGTGTGTTGGGCCTGGGAGTTATGGGTTTATTTGATTTAGATTAAATAACTACAAGGGTCCATTTGGTTTGGTAGCTTATATAATCACAAGGACCATTAATGTAAATCCCTGAAAATGGAAGGGTAGATTCTGCCAACTCTCCAAATTTACTTCAAGGGCCAATTTTGTCATTCCTTTGATTTTCCAAGGGCCTTAAATGATTAATCTCCAAAAATAGATATCAAAGGACCATATTTGCCAATTCATGATTCTTGAGGGACTAATTCTGCCATTCTTGCAAACTTGCTCATTTTTCATCTGTTTTCAATCCTTTGTACCTATAACACGCAAAAACACACTCCAAGGATATTTGTGACATTATTTGACCATTTTTAAGTGATTTTGGTTGTTTTGACTCGGAAAACGGAAGAAAAGATATGTGCAAAAAGGCACATATCAGTGAACTATAAACACATTATGAATACGAATTGGTTTCACTATAACGCTGTGCAACATTGGTATCAGAGCGAGGGCTCTAAGACTTGGGGGAAGCTGGTTTATGAACAAGGAGAGATGGGTCTCACAAGGAAGTATTTGCAAAGAGAAAAAAGGATGTTACCATGGAACAGTCAAATGAAAAAACTATCTCCTGAAAGTAAAGAGATGTTGAGGCGCAAAGTAAGAAAAATGAAGCATTCAATGCTTCAAAGATACCTGCAACTGTCAAAGAACAAGGAGAAGGAAGCACAAGTACACAAAAGGATAAAAGGGCACGTTGCTATGTATGCAAGAGACGTGGCCATGTGTTTTGGAAATGTCTAAATAGGAAAAACAAATCATGATTGAAGATCAAACCAAAGACAACAAAACAAGGAAGCCCACTATCATGCAAGTTGATGAAAAGTTGTAGTACCCTGAGAAAGTTCATGTAATAACAGATTATATGATTGAAGGGACAGATTGTGCAAATTGGAACAACATATAGTATGTAAGCAGTGCATATAAACAACACATGTGTCCAACCAAATCATTGTTCAAAATATTGAAGAATACGTTTCAGATTGAAGGAACTCAACATGAGAAAAAGTTTATCTTCTCTCATGGAGTTGGAGAAGCAATAGTGGAAAAAAAAGGATAGGAATATGGTGATTCCTTGTGTGCTGTACACACCAGAAACAATATTAAATGTTCTGAGTATTGATCAATTGAAGGATCAAGGTTATGTTATGAAGTATGGACACAACAAATGTAGTATAAACTACATGTTTGATGACAAAAGGTGAGAAAGATCACAGTCATGATGAAATAGAAAGTGTGATTGCAAAGAACAACAAGTATCTTGAAGCATATTTTGATTCAATTGATCCCAAAAATAAATGCTCACTGATCAAAGGTTTAGAAGAACTTAATGGGGACATAAATGATGTGCAAGACTACTTGGATGAAGACTACTTAAGCATGAATGGAACCTTATATGCTATTAAGGTAAACTCATTCCCAAGGTTTATATCTTTCTTAAATTTGATTAAGAAAGACAGTGTTGTATACAAGAATTGGGAAGTACTCAGGAAAAGGTTTCTAGATATGATCAAATGGTTTTATTTGGTATATCTGAATCAAGATGTGTTGGAACCACTTCCACCAATCATAGGGAATGTAGAGATTGATCTATTAGGTCTATACAAAATGATAGATAGCATAGGAGGCTATTTAAGTGTTACATTTGGTGATAAATGGAAGGAGGTTGTTGTGATACATGGTTTAACCGAAGAACATGAGGATGAATTGAAGAATTGCTACAAACGCACCATTGAAATGGTGAAGTGTTACTATGAGACAACTATGAAGCCATGGTTCGGAGAAGAGCCTGTGAAGAATGTGGTTGAAAGTGGCATTGGTTATGCCAAGGAAAAAGGTCCACAAGGCTGTGATGGGACAGAAGTTGGAATAGGAAAGACACATGAAGAGTTTGAAGACAAGAAGACTCAGTTTGGTGTTAACATGGAAGGCAACAAAACTAGGACTGCAGACATTGAAGATAATGCAAGCACATCAGGAAGTAATGACTTCGTGGTCATTACTTAAGTGGGAAGAAACCTGCTAAGGAGGAATTTGGCATCAAGACATTAGGGAGGAACTGTAGATCAAGTAATGTCATGATATGCCAAATATGTATATTAGTATTAGTGTAATGGGTCAAATAAAGGGCTACAATGGGTCAAGGTTTGGGCCAAAGGCCAACAAACCAAACAGGCGTTTAGATGGCAGTTATAGAAGTTAGTTATAGTTAGTTTATGTTAGTTATGTGACAGTTAATGATGGAAAGACACAATGGTTCATGGGAACTGTCATGTCATTTCACAATGTATAAATAGGAGTCAAGTGTGTCTGTAATAATCATCCATTCAGTTTAATAATATCTCTTGTTTTCTATCTTACTCATTGCCTACACTGTATCATTCACAAATCAATATGGTGAACTATAAACACATTATGAACACGAATTGGCTTCACTATAAGCCTGTACAACATGATGGGTTATGGATGGAAGTATTCGTGCATCTATTACCAAGATGAGAAAAAAAGTTCATCTTAGATGGCAGTAGCTTCAAAGACTGTTTAGTTCATTCCTGCTGTGAGACATGTGCTTTATGTCAAGAGTACCGTGACCTTCAACTTCGTGGTTTGATAGTGTCATCTGGTATGATGCTTTTTCGCAGCACTTTGTGATGTTTATGATGAATTAAAATATTGTATGTTTACTTAAGCGAACTTGGAAGCTAGCCACAAAACTGATCGAATATCCTAAAATTTAGCACTTGGTTTTGATGATCATAATTTTGATTTTAAGGAATAAACTAATCACCACCAGGTAATAACTATATATAACACGTTCTGAACAGGTTATTACGATTTTTATTTCAAGAAGATGATGACCAAAAGAAATATGGAGTGGAGGCTGTGCCAGTTGCTCCCAAAGGAATGATCCGTTGAATTATCTATGGAAGCTAAAAAGATCAATCATCAACGATACAATACTACTTAATATAGCAGTTGTTTACTTTCATACCACAATAATATGCCGCTATGATGTACTTCTACTCAAATTATCATATGTTTTTTTTTGAACGGCAATTTTATTAAGAGACTCTAGCAAGACGCTAGAGAAAAGAGAAACAACAAGTTACAATAAGCCATTACAATCCATTTTTGGATTTTGAATCCAATCTATCCATAACGGAGTTGATTTATTAAGCCTATGTCTAATCCTAGAATAAGAGAGAACCTTGATTTCTTCTTCTAAGGTGTCTTTTCTAGGAGGCTTTAAATCAAAACATACCCGATTTCTATACCGCCAAATAACCCAATTGGTTGTTTGAATGACTACATCAAGGCATATTTTTGACCTTTTACTGAGATTAGTCGAGTCCCCCTGTGATATCAGGTCAAGCAAGAGGTTGGGATAATCAAACTATCATATGTAATTCTTAAATTAAGTTATTCTAATCTTGATGTTGTTATTTCTCAATCTTACTGATAATCTATCATACAGTACATCCTAATTTTGGAAATATAACGTCATAGAAATGATGAAGAATCTAGTACACAAATTGCCTTACAAATTGATACTCGATCTGTCATACTTCCATTCCTATATAATTTGGGGAATATCTTTTAGCTCAAAAGTTGGGGCATCACTGATTAAACATCTTACTCGACAGTGGACCAAGTGATTACAAATGGGCCTGGGTTTGATGCTGTCGTGCACCACTACTCGCTCAGTTGCATGAATATAGGTTCAATAACGAAGGCGAATATTAAGGTCCTGTAGCTCCCTATAAGGATATGGTGATTTGAGCATAGGGAATTGGTACTTGTATATTCGTATTCTGTTTAGCCATATCAGCAGAATAGTAAAGCATACAAGCTAGCTCTATTTAAAGGGCAAAGGGAGACCATGCCTGTTCATCACAAAACTTTTATCGATTATTGAGTTAAAATCGTTCATGGGTCTAATTGAGAAGAAGGTTGCCAAAATTGATATCATATGCAATGGAGATATTATTTACGGGCTTTTCAGGTACAGGCTATCCGAGTTGTTGAACTTAGCCCCCGAGTACTTTAAAAGTTGTAAGTTGCAAGAAGGCGAATGGGGTGCCATAGGATCTATCATCAACTGGAATTATGTCATTGGTAAAGACTCGTACTTTCTTAAGATATATTTTTTCAGATCTCGTTAATGAGTAGTAATGTTCGTACAAAAAAAAAGTGATAAGAAATATGAGATTACTTATGAACTTCTATAGTTAACCTTCAATATACATATGTAGATGGAAAAAGCCAAGTCATTACACATAATATCGATGCCATGGATGAGAAAAACAAATCACTCAGCTTCAAGGTACTTAATGGAGATCTGTTGAAGTTTTACAAAAGCTTCAAAGCATACCTCCAGGTCGATGGAAACACTGAAAGCAGCACGGTGACATTGACCTTTGAATATGAGAAGATGAACGAAGATGTCCCTGACCCGGATTCACTTCTTGAGCTTGGTAAGAATGTTATCAAATACGCTGAGACTCGCCTGAACCCTACTTTAGTTATTGAGGCTGCTCAGAAGGTTGGCAATGATATTAAGATTCCTCAGCTCCAGTAATTATGATACTGATGAAGTCATGAAGTTAAACTTTATGCCAGTATATATGCATGGTTTGCAAGTTGCTAATAATGTTGGGTTTCTTTCTTATGTTCCTTTGAAGGTTATGAACCCATATGGGTCCATGGTCCTCAAGTATGTGTGACAAGAATAAACTTTATATTAATGTTGTTATTTGCTACTTATGTTGATTGTCGCGATTAACCCATTTAACAAAATAAAAATAAAATAAAAATAGACTAGACTGTCTTCAGTATTATGGATACAACTTTGCATATATTAGTTCCATGCTATGTCTTGTCAAGTTATCCAACACCACGACTTTCTTGTTTTAGTACAAATTTACGTAGTATTGTTAGCAAGGTCTAGAATGATGAGCAAGTCGGTTCAAGAGTGTATATGCACTTAAAGGCTGATGTATAAAAGTGTGATCATGTATTAAAAGAAAAAACAGATTATTAGTGTGACATTCTTTAACATCACATGTTTTTTATAAACCACAAACAGATGTAAATTTTTTGAAATGGAATGATTTAGGATGTCTATGAACCTGCAAAAATGCGCAATTGGTGGAAAATAATCTTTTTAGAATGTTGCAGATTAACTTCAAACGTTCCCATGTATTTTCAACAACCAAAGATTTACAAGAACATATATGACAGCCCTATACATTCCTCGGCTATGAATAAACAAAGTACACAATAAACTTACATAATCAAGTACATATGTATACATAGGTGATTTAAATATAACATAACTACTGAATAATTATGTTCAAAAAACAAGCATGATTAATTCCTCAACTTCCCAAACTGATTAGATTTGTTTGTACTTCATGTAAGGAATAATATAATCGTAATACAAATTATTTTGTATANAGAAATAAGCTTAACAAGCTTTTTGGCTTATTTTCAGCTTATTTCAAAGCTGGACCCCACCTTTTTATATTTTTCTCTGCTTTTTCACATCTTGTAATATTTATCAAAAAAATTCCAGATTTATTTCTCTAAGTTTAGTGTTTATTAGATTTAACTTTCATTTAATTAGTAATTTAATCTTAATAAAAAATATAAAAGTCAAAAAAAATGTTTTTCTTTTTTTTTTCAAAATTTTCTTTTTACATTTAGGACCTAGGAAAATTAGTTTGACCTCCGTAGCCTTTTTATTTCAAAAATTTGACGTTTTGGGCTCGTAACGAGTTCCGGTAACGTCCCGTTTTTATTTTTGGCTACGTTTTTGGTTATTTTAGGGTACGTTTAGTATTATTATAACTTTTTAAGTATTTTTGAATTTCTAATTTCATATTCCTAGGTTAACTTTGGTAATTTCGCTTTTATTTTTGTACGTTGACGTTTATTTAAACGTAAACGTACGTTTTTTTAGTTTTAAAAGTTTTTAGATAATTTAGTTTCACGTGCTTGTTAATATAGTTCTTTTGAATCGTTTTCATCTCATTTCCTTAGTTTAATCGTCACAAATCTCTTTCACCAATCATCGTTTCATAATCGCTTGATCTCAAATTCGTTTTCGATACAATTCACACCTCGTCGGGATTTAAACGACCCGGGGAATTCCTATACTCTCCTTGGTGCATTGTGCCTTTTCTAGTTGACTTTTGTTGACCAAATCCTTGGTTGACTTTAGTTGACCGTTTAGACCCAATCAGGCGCCAAAGTGATGTTGTGGATTGCTGACCTGGTTAGGTGTTAGGTATGGTTTGTGAGAGATTTGGGGAAGTTAGTGGGATCGGGGAGTGTGATTGGGGAGCTTTTGAGGGAGATAGGTGGAGTGTTGCAGGGGATGGTGGAATGGAGGTGAAGGACTGGCGGGTAAAGAGAGGAAGGGGACAGGTTTGACCTGGGGGTTTGACCCTGGGTGTTATAAAACATGGGGTGGATTGGTGTTGGGCTGGAAAAGGTGTTGGGCCTGTGAGTTATGGGTTTATTTGATTTGGATTAAATAACTACAAGGGTCCATTTTGTTTGGTAGCTTATATAATCACAAGGACCATTAGTGTAAATCCCTGAAATTGGAAGGGTAGATTCTGCCAACTCTCCAAATTTACTTCAAGGGCCAATTTTGTCATTCCTTTGATTTTCCAAGGGCCTTAAATGATTAATCTCCAAAAATAGATATCAAAGGACCATATTTGCCAATTCATGATTCTTGAGGGACTAATTCCGCCATTCTTGCAAACTTGCTCTTTTTTCATCTGTTTTCAATCCTTTGTACCTGTAACACGCAAAAACACACTCCAAGGATATTTGTGACATTATTTGACCGTTTTTAAGTGTTTTTGGTTGTTTTGACTCGGAAAATGGAAGAAAAGATATGTGCAAAAAGGCACATATCAAATCCCTCACACTAAGTAATTGCTAGTCCCTAGCAATCTAGAATCCAAGAACAACCCATTTTGAAAATTTAATGGATTTGATGTCTCTTTACCAGATAGCCATTACTTCTGGAGTAGCCAATATTTTAGTATGATACTTTGGTACATTGATAACCAAATGATTTTTAGCAAACCATCAGCTGTCAACGGATTTGATTTGTCTTTACCAAAAGCCGTTTGCTTTTGGACTAGCCAACTCTATAGTTATCATCTTGGTGAGTTGATTACCAGTTATGGTTTTCCACTGCCTTTACCACAAGCCATAGCCTTGTGGGCTAGCCAACTCTTCACTATCAAAGATGTGGTGAGCTGAATACCACACAATTTTTGGCAAATTGTCAGCCATAAACGGATTTGAGAAATCTTTACCAAGAGCCGTTTGCTCTCGGATTAGCCAGTCCTTATGTAGGTTAGACATGGTGGACTGATAACCATTTGTTGTGTTAGTGCAAAGCACTTACACCAAGTGAAATTAAAAAAAAAAATTTGCCTAAACGGGGTTACTAGGGCACTAGAAGGTACACATGTGATCAAATTCGGCTAGAATTCCCCCCCCCCCTACACTTAGAATTGAATGTTACCCTCAATATTCAAAGTACCGGCACTTGGCCGAAACTTTTGAACGGAAAAAGGTAATATACTAGCCAAGTGTGGAAACGAAATCTTTTTTCACAAAAAGGATTTAAAACGATATCCCTGGGTAAACGATATCCCTGGATTGAAAATAGGCGCTTCAATCATCACGATCTAAGGGAAACCTGAAAACAAGAGCAAACAACACACAGAAGCAAACAAGTAGAGGAAGTTCCCCCACACTTAGTGTTAGAACAGAGAAAGAAGATAGAGACATGGGTGAAAACCCATGTTGTGCTAATGTTTTTGTTTACCGAGTCACTAGCTTGACTCGACACCGAATTCATTGGTTCTTGGGGAAGCAAGTGGATGAGACAATCTCCATCGGACTTTCATTCAAGATACTTGGACAAACATTGAAGTACTTGAAAGTTCCACACCGATGAGATATATACCAGGCTCAAAAATGATAAAATGAGATGCCGGGGTCAAAGATAATGTCTTCATTCCCGAAGGAGTGAAGGACAGGGGAGGCCACGGGATAGATGAAGAAGAGAAAGAAAGTCATGATAACAATCATGACTAACTCATCATCATCAGAATGAGAATTCACGATTTCAATATCATGAATCTCATCATTTAAGCTCATCTGATCAAGACATATCCCGGGTGTGTCTAGATCAAAGTAGAATTTATCATACTCCGGCGGAGGTATGATATGAGTGAGTTCAAGGGAGAACTCCTCGAAGGAGAATAATTCATATTCGGGGAGAGGAGGATGAGAATAAGAAGTGGTACTGCCACTAATCTTCTCTCCCATATGATCAAAACTGAAGGCTTCAATTTCCGGCATAGAATCATCGGAAAAAAGGTCACTATCCTTTATGGGGATAGGAGATGAAATGGGTTTCTCATTGAAAGCCTCGATTTTAGAAATGAGAAGACAGACATTCAATAACGTTGCACGAAGAGCTTCATCTTGGATTTCAGTGTCAGTTTCTTCATCATTTTCTTCTTCTAAGCTGACTAGCTCAGAAGGTAATTCCTCCACATAACTGATGTCTCCATAAGATAAAGAATTGTCATCAGTATGTGAATCACTAAGCTCGATGTTGGGATTAGAATTTAAAAGATTTTCAATTTCTCCCAGATCGGCTTTGAAGTCAAATAGATCATTATCACTTACCAATGGAAGTGGATTGATGTGAGTAAGTTCATCTGTGAACTCCTCAAGAAGAGGGTCAACATCAGAATGAGGCAGTGATGCCTCTACATACTCAATGTCTCCACAAGATAAAGAACAATCCTCATCAGAATCGGAGAACAACTCAATTTGATCATTTGGATTTTCAGGAGGGGAAGGGATATCACACACATGATCAAGAATTCCCTGTGACTCTCTTGGGATTGGGACAAGGTTCTCAACAATAAACTTTATGACTTCGTCCGATTCCTTTTCAGGAACAGTGCTAAGATGCTCATCCCCCATGCTTAGAGAGTGAGTGGGAAATTCGGGTGTGATAACAGACTGAGGGAGTTGAGAAGTACTAGCATGTATGGATTCTTCAAGTTCCATTTGCTCTTTTGCTAGTGATCCTGTCATATCCTTTTCTCCCTGTGTTTCCATGGGTGCAGTTTCAACTGATGAACTTGATGAACCCTTATAAAATTTAAGAATGTCAAGGGTATCTTCATCATCACTGTCATCAGAAATGAAACGGAATTGAGAACCAGATCTGGCTGCTTTTTCTTTTGCAATTGATTCTCTAATAGAGTTTTCAAGGGCAATTTGGGCATCTAATTTAGCAGCCTGCTCTTCAGCCAATAATTCTGCCATAGTTTTCTCATGATGATTTTCTCGGGCATGTTCTTCCTTCAATTCTTTTACTAAATCCAGAAGATAAAGGAGAAGATTTTGAGGAATTGGCTGAGGCTGAGGTTGTTCCTGATTCATTTGGTAATGTGGAGGTTGTTCATGATAAGGATAGTCATAATTGTCACAAGGAACATACTCATCGACAGATGTGTTCCTAGTAGGATAATCAGAACTGAAATGTGAACCTCCACAGTAGTCATAGCGACTAAACTGATGTGACTGTGATTCATGTGGATTGTGGTCAAAACCAAATTCATGATTGTTACAAGGAACCTGTTCATAGACAACCTGATTCCTAGTTTGACAATCAAAGCTGAAGTGTGGACCTCCACAGTACTCATAACAGTACAATTGTTGTGACTGATTCGGTGAATCGTATGGATATTGGTTATAACCAAAATTTTGATTGTTACACGAAAATTGCTCATAGACAAGCATGCTCCCAGTTTGACAATCAAAACCCTGGTGAGGACCTCCACAATATTCACATGAATAACTCGGTGTATCTTGGAATGATGTATCATTGAAAGTCTGATAGTACGGTTCTTGCTCGTATGAGTTATAAGGAGGGTGGTTGAAATCGTTTTGAGAATAATTGAAAGAGTTCGGATTATTCAAAGAATCAACAAAATCAACACGATAATCTGAATGACTATCAAGTCTCGAAGAACATCTTGAAGAATCCGGAGGTGGGACAAGTGGTGTGCTCTGAGAGCTAGGAATTTCCACCACTTCCGTTATGGTCTCTGGTTCTTGTTCTTGATAAACGTGAAGATTAGGCAAGTTGTTCCTTTTAGTCACCGCTTTAAGCTCAGTAAATTTGCTTGATAAACTTTGAACTGTAAATCGTGAAAGGTCTGGATCAATTCTTGACGGTTTTCCCTTAATAGCACGTATCTCGGGCTGTGAAGGGTAGTCGGAAGAACTTTGAGAATCATTGAGAGCATCCGGATTTGCTTTGCACCATTTACAAAATCCGTTTCTAATATTACTTTCACACCGCCTACACGCGCACTTGTAACAATGAAGATTGTCATCCACTGGACCTTTACAATGAAAACAGTTATAGTCGAGTGATGACATAAGAATTAAACATTAACGAGGGATGAGAAGAAAGAATTAAACGTTACAGAGGTTAAGAAGATTATTTTTGGTTTTTTCGAAAAACATAACAATTAAAACGAGACCAACTCAAAAAGCCAAGGGAACTTAAACCAATAATCAAGAACATAAGGTTAACTTTTAAGGACAAATGCACAAAGGAGCGGGAGAGAAGAATGGATCTCTCACTAGGGCGAAGTTCGTCGGATCGCCCTATACCGTTTCGACTCCTCTTAAAGTTTGCTTATCGCTTAAAAGTTTTCCTAAACGCAAGTGATACAAAGGCAAGTTTTAAATCTTTGGTTTGGGAACTTCTTATGGTCACACTCCCAGTTAATAAGTGTTCTGCCTTGGTTTTCGACGGTAAGATTTTATTGTTGTAATTATTAAACAAAGAAAACGGGAAAATCTTTTTGTGTTTTTAATCTTTTATAGATATAATACATATATAGAAACAAAAGAAAAATATTTTTTGTTTTTTATAAGTTTTTGAAAGCGGTAACTTCTTGACGAAGGTTCTACAAGACTAATCGTTAAAACCTTTTACGAGACTTTCGACACACAGCCTCCCCGGCAGCGGCGCCATTTGATTCGTTGGGTTTTTCGTGCAAAACGTTATATCAAAAATGCCAACAAACGTGATGTCAATGTTATCGTGAGACAACAAGACGTGGAGAATTACAAGTAAACCTTTTAGGAAAAAGAATACCTCGTAAACTCGTGAAAGTGATATTTTTAAGACCGGGAAAGTGATTTCCCGGGTCGTGTCCCAACAAGGAGTGAATGGAAAGTATCGTGAAAGGAATGAGATTAAAATGCGTGTATGATAGGTTGAGAGCACTGGTACAAAAAGTTGGAACGGTGACGCCCAAAATGTGTGACGATAGGCATATAGTCACACACGTTTTTTTCGTCGTGTGTGACCAAAGGTCCCGCCACCGTTGGTGGCATATGGTCACATTGTTGAGTTCGTGGCCTTTTCCTCTACTAGAAAAAGGTCTATCCTTGACTCGCATTTTATGACGCACGCTACAAGATGACGCGCAAATAGCAAAGTCATAAAATAAGAGTCATAACGAGTAAATTTTTTATTGGGGATGACTCGTTTTCAGAAGCGTCATAAGATATTGTCATAATCACAAGCCCGCTCAAATTTTCCCCAAAAGTTAAACCTTATCCTTTCTTTCCCCCTCAAAACCCAAAACCAGATCTCATTTTTACACTCCCCCCAAAATTAACCTAGTCTCACACACACACTAACATCAAAACACACACTTAAAAAAACACGACCTAACCCTAGTCGGCTCTTCAAAACCAAATCAATCAACTAAAAAAAAGAAAAAGAAAAAAAGGATGGACATCAGTGAAGAGCAAAGAGCAATTAACAAGAAGGCCTTCAGCGAGCTCTTCGAAACCAACGTAAACCTCTCATTTTTTCACTTTCATTTCAATCGATTATTATTATTATTATTATTATAAATATATATATGTTTTTCATAACCTTTATATTATTTTGTAACAGGATCTGTTAGATGAAGATATCGGAAACATGATTCGGAACAAGCGCAATCGTTTGATTTTCGAGCTCTCTCATCTCTTTCAATCCGGAGCCGAACATCTCGCTAGAAGGTTTAATTGATTTGTTTATCATATGTTCAATTTTCTCATTTTATTGGATTAGTGATAAGATTTTTTTTTAATATTATTAAAATATGTTATTGCCTGTGAATATATGGTTTGATTTTTTGTTTTTAGTTTTTACTTGTGATTTTATGGATCATAAACTAATCCCTGGTTCAAAGAATATATCAATACACATTCAACTGGAATAGTTAACTAGTGATTCAGTTACCAAACTTTGTTACTATTTTATGAAATTTATTTATGGATTTGTGTATTTTGAGAGCCTGGGACAAACTTTGTATCGATTAAATAAAATGTGTACATTAAATTGGAATAGTAAGTTAGTAATACGATGCTTGAAGCTTACTAATAGTATATGGCTTTTTGGATTCGTGCTATGGTTAAGGGGTTTCAGAACACTAGTTAAGTGTTTTGACTTGAAGGTTTCTAAGTATAACATGATTATATATATGTTGAAATGGAATAGTTAATCAGTAATATGATGCTACAAGCTTAGAGTAGCTTATGGTTATGTCTGTAATTTATGGTTATGTACTAAATTGTTACAGAACACTAGTTAAGGATTTGACTTTAAGGTTTTAAGGATAATATGAATATACACATTGAATTGGAGTAGTAAGTTAGGAATTTGATGTTTGTTAGGCTATGTATTACTTTGTGATTTAATGGATTTGTGTTTTTAGGTTGTTGCAGAACCCTAGTGAATATATTCAGCCGTTATCAGATTTTATAACAGACAGAACCCGGAGTATTGACCCGAAGTTTCTAAAAGAAGGGGAACAAGTGTTGATTGGGTTTGATGGACCATTTGTTTCAAGGAAGGTTACACCCCGAGATCTGCTTTCAGAGTTTATTGGTTCTATGGTTAAAGTTGAGGGGATTATTACTAAATGTAAGTTCTCAGGAATTTCGTGGCTTTATAGATTGCAGTTAATTGTATTCTGTGTGGTGTCTGGTTAGTTTATTTATTGGTTCAATTGCTTTAGTCGATTACCATCTATCTACAAAAGTTATACATTTTGGCCTAGCTTGTCTAAGTGGATGGAACTTACTTAAGCTAACCATAAACTTGTTTGAGGCGTACTACTGACCAGTGAATTTACAATAGAAAACATAATTGAATTGAACCAATATTTTAGATTAGGCATTTTTGGTTGTTAGAAATGTACATTGATACTTCTGGTAAAACAAAGATTGCGAGTCTCTTTAGGAATGTGCATGCATATAAGGTCTGATTTCAAAGTTGTTTCTGTAATAGTAACCCACACCATTGTTTAAAACCATGGATCTGATACTGCGATGTAGATAATACCGTATCATTACTTTGATTGACAGTAACACCAGGAACATGTATCTTTTATAGTCTGTTTATTACATGAACACTGCATTTTTTTTAGAGCTTAAGTCTGTAGTTTTTTGAATCGTTTGTTTGAATGCCTTAAACATTTTGTCAATTAGATTCTTCATCTCTTCAAGGAGTTTTGCTATAGTTTTATATGTGATACCACGAGACCGCCTCTTTGTGGAGTCGGCTCCTTAGGCGATTGTTTCGCCTCCATTCCCGAGGTTGCGTTTAGTGGCTGTAAAACAACCCCAAAACAGCCCCAAATAGGGGTATTCGTGTGCTGATTTTCCGCACCAAATGGGAGTGTTTGTTTGCTGGAATTTCAGCACTAAAAAGGGTGCGTTTGCTGCAGATTTTCTGCACTAAAAAGGGTGCGTTTGCTGCAGATTTTCTGCACTAAAAAGGGTACGTTTGTTGGTCTAGCTAATTGTTTGTTTGTTGGTCTATTTGGTGTGAAAAAGGAACCCAACAGGGGCGTTTTTATTATGTTAGAATTGGTGTGCAACGGGTTCATGTATGTTCTGAAACCATGACGGCAAGGACAGGTGACTATCTCTTTCGTTTTCTGTTGCTTCACTTTTAACACACGTTTCTTTCTTATCCACAATGGTCTTTGTGGCCGCCTCGTTAGCTACTCTCTTTGTTGTTGTTTTTTTGTTGATTTTCAATGTTGTTAAGTTATTGTTGTTGCTGTTACAGGTTGTTGTCGTTGTTACTTGGCCGAGCTGTTACAGGTTGTTGTTGTCATTGTTACTTGGCCGAGAGAAAGGAGAGGCGAGACTTAAATTTATTGTTGTTGTCGTTGTTACAGGTTGTTGTTGTCGTTAGCTACTCTCTTTGTTGTTTTTTTTTCCACAACATCAAGACATACTATAATACCTTTAAGCACATTGCATATAAGATTTAAACACATGACATCTTAATAAAACTACAAGTACCACTTATCAAATTATTAATGATTCCCAAATAATCTTGGACCAATGATAATAAAACCCCTGTAGAACTCGGAAAGGAGACTAGCAACAGCCGAGGCTTGTGACTTGGTTATGTTCGAACCCACAAACCTAGAACCGGATAAAATACTCGTATTTACATGTAACTCACATTTATATTAATTTTTAATCAAACCCAAAGTATAACAACTCGTAAGTCACGGTCTCGCCAATACCGAGTCACAAACGAGCGTCGGACTCGGCCTTACCTTTTAATCTTGAAATAGAACATGCTAAGAATCGAGCAAACACAAACAAATGCAGACGGTTTTGGTTTATAACGAGGTCAAAAGAAAAATATCGGCGCGTGTAGTTGACGGAGAGGAGGTGGATGGGAATCGAATGGTGGTGGTCGTGTGGTTGGTTCAGACGGCGGTTGAGGTGATGGCGGCCGGTAAAAATGTGGCTGATAGGTTTTGTTAATGAGATGAGATGAATATGGGGGGGAGGAGAGTAGAGATGAAGTGTGTTTGTACTTGGTTTGTGTTTGTGTGACCGAAAATACCACACCAGGCCAATAGTAGTATATAAAAAATATATAAATTATATTATAATTTTACTTATAACTAGTATTTTACAAGGCAGCGGGAAAATTTTGGGGAAAAATAAACGAAGCGGAAAATTTTGGGCAAAAAAAACGAAGGGGAAAAAAAAAAAATTAGCATAGCCAGGCTAAATTTTTAAACCTGATCCATGACCCTATGTTATCACGCTTCTGAAACACGAGTCACTCCCATAAAAAAATACGTTCGTTTGACTACATTATTTTAATGACTTTTGCCTATTTGGCGCGTCATCATTTGTAAGATAATAAAATAAAGCGAGTCAAGGAATAAGACTTTTTCTAGTAGTGTAAGGTGATTAGCATATGAAAATCTCCAAAACAGTCTCCATAAAGAGGAGTGTATTGGAATATGTATGGCAACTTGAGTGGATGTTAATGTTACAATGTATAGCATTGTGTCTGTTTTAGGTACAAAGTATGCTACACTTTAGGCAAATAATAACAGTATCATATCTAAAGCATAAACCCCATGACCATTCGTATACATTGTGTAAAGTCAAAATCACCTAACTTGGATAACATTAACAATTAAATATCATTGCTTGTACTAACATCGTTGAATACATTGGCTCCTAAAAAACCATCTCATATTAGAGATAGTAAAATTAGCAATTAATTTACACACACATCCCTTAAGCAATATTAAACAAATTAATACAAGTACAGCAAGAATTGTCAAAAGTAAGACAT
>LBNU01004473.1:50143-76985 GCA_014162995.1 Artemisia annua | reverse complement strand
GAACTAAATCATCACAAACGTCACACTATTGTATATTCATGTGGCCAAAAGACGGGAAATAGTCACACCAAATACATTATTAGAAAAGACTCATCTCAAATGTCACCATATGTTATATATTATTGGCCAAAGTGGACGAACAATAGTATCTCAAAAAAAGATTCGTGTGACTATAAGGTATTTACGGTCGTATAATGACCTAATCCAACAAAACTTGTGCCTAATTGTCACACAATTGAAGGGTTGTCACTCTTTTTCGGATGGAACACTTACTAGAAAAGGTTATCCTTGACTCGACTTGCGTGTCAAGAAGAGTCTTTATGACGCGCAAATTGCGGAGTCAAGGTAAGGTACCGTCATAAATTTTCATGACTCGCATTTGTGCGTCATCCCTCTATGACGCGCCACTTATGACCCACCTTTTATGACTCTCCTTTTTGCGTGTCATAACCTAATTTTTTTTTTTTAAAAAAAAATTAATTTTTTCCAGTTATTACTTTTCCAGTTAATTTTTCCGGTCATTACTTCCGACATTGCACCAATCTCACAAGTATATCGATATAAACTCGTAACATAAATATAATCTCGACATCAAGTCAAGCTGTAACAGCAACAACAATAACTTTAACAACATTGAAATCCAACTTCGGGCTTATTTTGATGTTATTCTTGTTTTGTTCTTGATGTTGTGGATTCGGATTTATTTTGTGGTGGAGCTTTTAATGTTGCCGAGGGTTAGGAATTGGATTTGGTGGAGTGGTAAATTGATTAGTGGCATATAATGGTTTTGTTGGCGTAGTCGCGAAGCCGAGACCCATAGGGTCCGTTTGGTTGGATTTGTGCCCGTTGGCCGTGAGTTTTGGTCGAATTCGTGACAAGCCGAGACCCTAAGGTCTTGGCAATGGTCTTTGTGGCCGCCTCGTTAGCTACTCTCTTTGTTGTTGTTTTTTTGTTGATTTTCAATGTTGTTAAGTTATTGTTGTTGCTGTTACAGGTTGTTGTCGTTGTTACTTGGCCGAGCTGTTACAGGTTGTTGTTGTCGTTGTTACTTGGCCGAGAGAAAGGAGAGGCGAGACTTAAATTTATTGTTGTTGTCGTTGTTACAGGTTGTTGTTGTCGTTAGCTACTCTCTTTGTTGTTTTTTTTGTTGATTTTCAATGTTGTTAAAGTTATTGTTGTTGCTGTTTCAGCTTGACTTGATGTCGAGATTATATTTTATGTTACGACTTTATATTGATATACTTGTGAGATTGTGCAATGTCGGAAGTAATGACCGGAAAAAATTAACTGGAAAAGTAATAACTGGAAAAAATTATTTTAAAAAAAAAAAATTAGGTTATGACACGCAAAAAGGAGAGTCATAAAAGGTGGGTCATAAGTGCGCGTCATAGAGGGATGACGCACAAATGCGAGTCATGAAAATTTATGACGGTACTTACCTTGACTCGCATTTGCGCGTCATAAGACCTCTTCTTGACACGCAATGCGAGTCAAGGATAACCCTTTTTCTAGTAGTGTTAATTAATCCATTAGACTGATACATAAGGGCCTAATATGACATCATAAGCTTGACTAAACATGTAAACCACAATAATAACAACAGAACACCAGCAATCCAAGGTATGCTATTTTCAGTGAGATTTGTAGAAAATGAGCAACAAGTAATTCCACTAACAACTTAACAAGGTTAAGCTTTAAATTCACTTAAATGCACTAATTAAACACAAGAAACACAGAAAATGGCAATGATGAACAATTACACCGTTGAATGGAAAAAATGGTGAAATGGCTTACAATTGCCTTCCAGCTACAAACAAAGAACCAAGGACCTTAGAACCAACCTATAGGTTCTCCACAGAACCTCTAACCCATGGCCATCCACAATTCACCATGCTCCAGCTGTGTACACCATTTTCACGAGCATTTTTGATTTCTTTATCTATTTATGATATTTTTTTGTGATTTTTGATTTATGATCCTAAACTGATTTTTAAAGTTTCTAAAAGCTTTAAGAAGCTTTCTGGGAGCTTATGTGATTTAACTCAGTCCATGATAACAACAAACATTAACTTTAAACTAATATGAGATTTTTAAATAAAATTTTGCACAAACTGAATTCTGATAAAAATACTTAAATTGATACTTGAAAAAGATTCACAATACACTGAGAATACTTGAACCACTACTTGAAAGCTTTAAAATACAATGGAAATGAGAAAATTAACTAAACGAGCTAGATTGAACTAAGTTACACTAGATACTAAACTATGCTCCATCTCTTTCTTTATATATCACTCCATTAGGGTTTGTGTGACCCTCTGAACCTTTCCCACTTGCCTTTTCAACCGTTGGATGCTCTAAGTTTAATCTTGACCCTTAACGAGTTTTGGCGCCAGAATTCTTTATAAACAATTAGGAACCATTTTAGTGGATTAGGTGTAGCATTAAATGTTTGGGGAAGGTTGGTGAGACATTTGGGTGGCTATGGAGGTGGGGGTAACCATGTGGAGGAGAGGGGAGGGTGAGAAAGTACCCTGGTTTTGTGGGTTTATGTTGGGAGGGAGATGGTCAAACGAGGAGGTTTGACTGGGAGTTATNAGAATTCTTTATAAACAATTAGGAACCATTTTAGTGGATTAGGTGTAGCATTAAATGTTTGGGGAAGGTTGGTGAGACATTTGGGTGGCTATGGAGGTGGGGGTAACCATGTGGAGGAGAGGGGAGGGTGAGAAAGTACCCTGGTTTTGTGGGTTTATGTTGGGAGGGAGATGGTCAAACGAGGAGGTTTGACTGGGAGTTATAAAAGGTGGGGGGGGGTTTATGATTTGTGTTGGGCCGTGGAAGGTTTTGGGCCAAAGGGGGTAAAGGGCTTGGTGGGTTTTTATTTGTTTTGGGGTGGATTGGGTTGTATAATAAACAAGGATCCGTTTGGTTTTTGTAATAAGCAAAGCCCAAGGACCAAACTTGTAGAAACTGAAAATCCAGGGACCAATTCTGCCAATTTTCCAAACTTCTCCCAAGGACCTATCTTGCCAACTTTGAAATTCCACAAGGACCTTTGATGCCATTTTTCACTTTTTAATTATCCAAGGACCATTTTTGACAATTTTCAAAAGTTGAGGAACCTTTTCTGCCATTTGCTCAAAAATTCATTCAAGGACCAATTTTGACAACTTAAAATATTTCAGGGACCTTGAATGATATAACTCCATATTTGTAAATTCCAGGGACTATTTTTGCCAATTTTTGAAAGTTGGGGGACTGAAACTGCCAATTATGCAAACTTTGCTCATTTTTCATTTGTTTTTAAACATTTTGCATTTGAGACATATAAAACACGATCCTTGGATATTTTCTGCATTTTGATGCGTTTTTGAGTGTTTTCAGATGTTTTGTAGTTCAGATTTGACCAAAAATGATGAGTGTTTGAGCACTCATCAATCCCTTTGTAATATTTTTTAAAATTGTACAGTTCAACCCCTGCGACTTACTGCAGGGGCTGAACTGTACATTTTTAAAATTTTTTACAAAGGTGATGTGTATCTAATTGCCTACATCAAGGTGTAGCTAACATATATATATATATATATATATATATATATATATATATATATATATATATATATATATATATATATATATATATATATATATACTAGATTTCGAAGCCCGCCCGATGGGCGGACATGACTTGTAATTTACATTTTAATTTATTCATGTACGGATATCAGTATCTTTTATAGTTATAGCTTATGTATTAATAAAGAGACAGACATGACTTATAATTATTCTTTTGATGGTATTAGTCAAATTAAATTCATATTTAAGGTAAAAAAAGGTTAATTAATATTTTGATGGTATTAGTTTACGTTAAATATTTTTGAAGAAAGGTGAGGTTGACATACATTTTAATTGTTATTGGCGTTTTTTTTATTTAGAATAATTTTTTTAATTTTAGGATTATTTAATTTTTTTTGAGTGAATGTTTAATCTATTGTTTATTGTCTGAAATGATTGTTTTTTTTATTTGTATATAATGTTTCATAATGCATGTGTTGCATGGAAAAACAGAATTTTTATTTTGATGTAGTATTTAGTCTATATTCTTGTATAATACACATGATATGTATTTTAAATAAATGGTAAATACTTATGCAAAGTGTTGTATTTTGATAGTAGGTAATCATTACCTCTATACAATAGATTGGTTAATTTCCACTTAGTGTATTTTCACCATTCATTTATTGTTATTCGATCAAAAGAAATAACATTTAGTGTATTGTCTATTGCCTCTCTTGCGATTTATGCTAGGCGAACTTGTTTTGTGAATATCGTTTGCATATATTTTTTTTATAGGGAAAGAAGGGTGTTGAATAATTGAAGACATATTTTATAGTTTTTCATAATAGTTGTTACGTTTTTATTTTATTTTTTGTATAAGTGAATTAAATTTTTAGGCTTTATCATTTAGGACAATTGGGACCTTTTTTTTTTAACCTTCTGATGAGTTGCATGCACATATATAAGTATTAATTTTGTTTCCATATTAAAAAGCCTGCATAACGTGTTGAAAAAAGCCCAAACTTGGTGCTAAGGCAGGTATACACCATGCATATATTACTTTCACCACAAACGATGGAAATATAAGAATGCTTTACCATTCTCAAGTTATCAAGGGATACACGCCCATCTTTTTTTGTTCCAAAAGCATATTTTGGGATCGAAGATAAACCAATTCAGTCTATGTCAATGCTTTTGATAGTGCCTACAATTACCCAAAACATCACATCCACTGATTGCAAACTAAAACCATTTAAGGGCCAGTGTTTTAAGTCATAGCCTATTGATATATTAATATTTAAGCAAGACTAAGAAGACAATACCTTATGTGCAGCACATTTAGATGGAGAAACATGAAGATATAATTTCACCAATTTATAAATTTACTTGGCTTCTGAACAATAATATAGATGTTGATTGATAATAAGTGAATCAGTTTAGCAACTAATAGTATATAGATGCCGTATAATCAAGATGTACATCATATCGAAACAAATAAAGAACTAAAAAAATTACCGTATCACAAATGATTAATATCCTATGTAAAAAAATAATTAAAAAATAATAATTAAAAGAGAGAGAGAGAGAGAGAGAGAGAGAGAGAGAGAGAGAGTAGACAATCTGGAGTTTATCTCGAAAAATCCTGTGAATCATGGGCTCATCAGATGATCCATATGATCAATTTGAGTATATTTGACTAACAAACTAATTCAAGTATCATTATCTTGGATAACTATACCACTATATGATCAATTATAGTATATTTGACTAACAAACTAATTCAAGTAGCATTATTCTTCAGTAAATTTTCGATAGAATCGAGTTGGGCTTGTGTTGCACGGTTTTGATCCTCCAATGCATGAACTTTTTCCGCCACCGCTCTATTTTCAGCCTCGAGCATGTCATCAACTTCTCTTTGCGTGTACGATGGCTCTTGGGATTGGGGTTGTAAGTGGGCGCTTGAACTTGAGGTCATACCCCTACAAATATGCATACATATGTTTCAAACTTCTTCAAAAATTATTTGTTTCAAAGCTTTATGCTGGTTTTTCAATACTATGAGACTAACGATGTTAGCAAGTTTCAAGAAGTGCAAAACTTAGATGTCTATTTGCAGACCCTGTATATTGACATCGCACCTACTGTATGGTTCCAAATTACAAAAATATGGTAGGAACATGGAGCATCTTATCTGGTCATATAGTTTTACGTTTAGATTGCTAAAATAATACTTTTTTATAAAGGACCAAAACATCCTAATGGTTACAGAGGTGCATATGTAATGTGCCATCATTTAATATTTTCACTATGCAATCATGTACACTATTTTATTAAGTTGCATTTGATCAAGACTTCAAGTGCTAAAACTATGTTTTAGTTTTTTTTATAAGAGTCTTGTAGACTTTAAAGTGAGAATCATTAAAATATTGTGATGTGTTAATAGTAAAAGTTTTCACAGTTGACATAGATTTCCAGGCTTCAAGAACTACCTGATATATAAAATGGTGAAATGTTATGGCAATATATCAATCAAGGTGTTAGTTTGCTTCTACAACAACCATACCTAGCAAAACTCATGAACTCATCTATTCAGCAAAAAGTAAAGAAGCGACCATTTATTTGATCAGGGGAAGGAAAATACATGGAGTTGACGGCTATAATGGTTGAGAAAGAGACTAACAAATGTTTCAAGTGTATAGGTTCGGCTTGAGTCATAGGTGTTTTGCATTAGGTAGTTGTTGACATAATCATTGCTACCAAAAACCAATGCATTAAAGGAATCAAATTGATGCCATCAAGTAATATGCTTGAATTGACACCTTAAGGAAAAAATTATACTTCTAAAACATGATATGGATATTGATCTTATTTAATACCACATGACCAGAATAAGTGATTTAACAAACTTGAAAATTTGCAACTGGAGATACAAAAGGAAATTCATGGACCTGTTAGACGATGCTACTTTCTATGCTTTATTGATTAAAATCGTTAAACATGAAATCGAATGGAATGGTAGAAAGAGCACACTACTCAATATATAAAGCATATAAAAAATGATGTAGGCATCATACCTGTATTTCGACGCTTTACCTTTGAGAATTGTTGTGACTATAAGTTGTCAGGTAATTTATCATTGTTGTGGTTCTGCAGCAATTCCCCGCGTACAAAAGATGAACAAAATTCCTCCTAAACATCCCGCCTCTGTTGTACTTAAGTTGTTGTGCCTCTTCCCTCCACATCTGGTATGCGTTTGTTAAGGCAACCAAAGGCAATGCCCTCATGGCAGATGTCCTTCCAGCCAAGGTGTTGATCATTGCATTGTCGTTGGTCCTGAATGAGATCCAGCTGCATCCTTTTTCGCCAGCTCGTTTCACCACCAAATGTTGTTCACGGACTTGGTCATTGAAGAATGATTGACCTTGGTCATTCACTATCTGAATTCTCATATTCCCGTTTGTCACGTAGATTATGTTGTGGGTGTTAATTCTCATATTACGTGTTGCAAAGATTACCAAAAACTTTAGTTTTGTTCGTAAACCCATTACAAAGCAATAAACACAGATAACTAATTCAACATCCTTCTTATCAGTAATCCAAAATATATCAATTTGCATTCGAGTAGTCATGTCCTTATTGACACTCATAAGACGGGTGGGTAGAAGCTTTATTTTTGTTTTATGATTCTTGCTATGAACAATGTTGAATCGATATAATATGTTACCACTCTTTGTGTGTCTCTATATATAGGTCTTTAGAGACGACACTTTGACCTATACCTTTTTAATGTGCAGGTGTTTGCTTTTAGTAGTATTTTTTTGGCCAAAGCATGCTTTACATTTACTATTACATTTTCGACTAAAAAACTATTTTGGTATGTTACTAATCTACAATTAACTTGTAGTCACATAAGCTAGCAATTTCAATTTGAACAATATATTTCGGGTAACTTACACTCTTGAGAACACCATGTACGCTCACCACCGAGTTGCAAAAGCTGAAGAATGGGGAACTTGAAGCTATTTAGATGTGTGCAGTGCCTAGCTTGTGGGTTGTAGAAATCGGCTTTGGAAATATCATCTATGTTCTCATGAAGCTTCATCGAGCATTCTTTACATTTACGTTGTTTTTGTCCTTGGCTCCCTGCTATTCACAACTCATTATGTGGCTGACAAACGTAAGGCCTCTTTCGAACATGACAATGTGTCCCCTATTGTCATTTGTTCTTCCTTACTCAGCCTGATTTACAATTTTGCACTACTCTATCTTATCTTCTGTATTCCTACTTATCTCCTGTATTCCTCCTTACTCAACCACCTCATTTATTCCTCCTTACAAGCCTGATTTCCAATTTTGCACTACTTTCTCTTATCTCCTGTATCATAGTATGCTTTAGATTCAGCATCCAACCCTTTGATTAACGTTATATATTATCGATTCTTCTTCTTCTTACTGCGATAACATATAACGATATAAACTTAATAAATTACGATGATAAGTTAATAATTGTTTTGATTAGCTTACCTATAGCGTCGTTGAACAGTTATTACACCGCCATCGATCATATGCTCATGACGATGGTCTTCCATGAACTGCTTAAATGGAAGCACCATTTTTTTAGTAGAAGGGCTTCAAGTCTGGAGCAAACTCGAGTATGAGCCAGAGCCTTCTTTAAAGCCTACCGGAAATAAATTGCAACAGAACGCTCTATGATTATGGTTATTTTATATTTGCATCTTTTTAACATAGGATAGTCTCTTTACCAATTATATATTGTTAACTCTAAATCCAAACCCCGATATTCATTTAAAAATTTCAGCCAACCCCTTTAGCCAGTTACCAAACAAATACAATGACATTTGGATGGACACAAAAATAACGGTGAGCAGCAGCTTCAATCACTGAAATATTGCTTCACATATGCAAAACAATGAAGATTTGTAAAAACTAATTAGAGTTGAAAATTATAAAACTCGCCTGCATTAGTGTTCCCATATTATCCCTATATACTAACCATTGGGCCTTGCCCCCCAATTGCTCTCACCACACTTTGTGGTACAACCACAATAGCATGCATTACCACCAAAATTGCTCCCCCACACACTTGCACTTTTGCAGCTACAGTTCTATATGAGGGGAGCTACAGTGCAAGGAACAGTAATATTAATTTTTTAATGTGTGTTATACTCTCCAATCACAGAACACAAATCCTCATTTGCCTTCTCCCCTCACTCGGTTTCTCTCTATAATTCCCACATATTCTAGATTTCTCCGGAGCCACAGACCACACACACACACACACCAGACACGGACAGACCAAAAAAACGTTGATCATCTAGAGTAAGATCCATAGGTGGAAAAACCACGGCCCAACCAAATATTCAGATTCAAGATCAAACAATTCAGTTTTAATTCAATGTCATTAAAGCAAGGTAAAATTAGGGTTTTCTTTTAATTTGGGGTTTTTATCAATTTGGCCTTTTGTTACAAATTTTAGGGATTTATATAGGTTTGGCGACTTTATATTTAGGGTTTTAGATTGAGGGATACTGATTTTATGATTATATGCATATGTGAGAGTCAAATAATCAGTTTTGAATTCTTTCACATTATCCGCCCCCAAAAAAATGATCGGTGCATCTATCTCTACTAAATCCGGACAAAAAAAAATCGATTCATCAACAGGCAAACAAATTAGGTTTTTGCTGTTTTGCTTTTTTCTTTATTATTATAAAGATTTAACCTACTGTTGGGTTGCTTCAAAATAGAAGGTAAAAAGTTTGATTTTTATTTTGGTTAGAAAGATTTGATTCTTTATGGTCCATTTATACATGTTCATAAGTCATGACCTGTTTTCTGAAATGTGTTAATGAAATGTAAAGATGCATTATTTGTTAGTCATTAACATAAGAAATAGATTGTATAAAAGGGCGTATGTAGAAATGTAGAGCAAATAGTGTTCTAATAAAATTGTACATTGCATTTTATAAAAAGTGTGAAACAAATAGAGATATATATTTGTTACAACCATCGTTTTTTTTTTCTTTTTTTGAGTTTATTGTTGCTTTCATAATCGAAAACTGTCGAAAATCTAGAATTAGAATTTGGTTTTTTAATTTAAAATGAGTACAAAAACCATTTAGTATGTTCTAGGTTATCGTGATTCTAAAATTCAATTATGTGCAAATAAGCCACACCCTCATTTGCAAGTAGTAAATAATCTGTTTGCAGTGAAACTATGAATATTAGTTAGGAAACAAATAATTAGTTTTTGATTATTAATATAGTGGTAGCTGCAATAAAAGGCGGTTACGATTATGTGATTATTTAGGGGTCAATTTACGTGTGAGTATAGGCATTGTAACCTGTTATGAAGAGATTATCAGTATCCGATTAGCACATATCATTATATAAAATAACCACAAGTGAGACTCGGGCACAACCACCTCTTAGATATGTAGTATCAAAACCTTTTCTAAACGTGTTTTAGTACAGGGAAAAAAGAAAGATGAAAAACATGTTTTAAATGGAATAAAAGCAAGAATTGCATGTATCTTGGTATAGAATTACTACTGCTACTGTATCTCGGTTCCATGTCAAAATATTAAAAACTTATGCTTGGTGTAGAATTACTACTACTACTACTGTGTTTTGGCTCCATATAAAGAACATAGTTTACTCCTTTTTATGTTAATTGAACTATTATTTTATCGTAACAGGGCGTTTGGGATTGGTTATATAAGCATCTACTTATTGCATTTTTCATTTTTATATGTTAATTTATGCATATTATGTAAGATGTGTTTCAGAATGCTTATTTTTCCGTTCTCTTTTTCTGATCTTACAGCTGTTGCATTTGAGTCAAGTAACTTCAAATCGACCCATCCGCGTAACTTCGGAAGGTGAAATGCAGGGAACATGTTGAAGCTAAAGACACTGCCGCATTCATTATGGTAAGATATGGCTAGATAATATAGTATGCGTGTAATACCAAAAATTTCAATCTTGGTNTAAATTGAGGGATACTGATTTTATGATTATATGCATATGTGAGAGTCAAATAATCAGTTTTGAATTCTTTCACATTATCCGCCCCCAAAAAAATGATCGGTGCATCTATCTCTACTAAATCCGGACCAAAAAAAATCGATTCATCAACAGGCAAACAAATTAGGTTTTTGTTGTTTTGCTTTTTTCTTTATTATTATAAAGATTTAACCTACTGTTGGGTTGCTTCAAAATAGAAGGTAAAAAGTTTAATTTTTATTTTGGCTAGAAAGATTTGATTCTTTATGGTCCATTTATACATGTTCATAAGTCATGACCTGTTTTCTGAAATGTGTTAATGAAATGTAAAGATGCATTATTTGTTAGTCATTAACATAAGAAATAGCTTGTATAAAAGGGCGTATGTAGAAATGTAGAGCAAATAGTGTTCTAATAAAATTGTACTTTGCATTTTATAAAAAGTGTGAAACAAATAGAGATATATATTTGTTACAACCATCGTTTTTTTTTTCTTTTTTTGAGTTTATTGTTGCTTTCGTAATCGAAAACTGTCGAAAAGCTAGAATTAGAATTTGGTTTTTTAATTTAAAATGAGTACAAAAACCATTTAGTATGTTCTAGGTTATCGTGATTCTAAAATTCAGTTATGTGCAAATAAGCCACACCCTCATTTGCAAGTAGTAAATAATCTGTTTGCAGTGAAACTATGAATATTAGTTAGGAAACAAATAATTAGTTTTTGATTATTAATATAGTGGTAGCTGCAATAAAATTTACGTGTGAGTATAGGCATTGTAACCTGTTATGAAGAGATTATCAGTATCCGATTAGCACATATCATTATATAAAATAACCACAAGTGAGACTCGGGCACAACCACCTCTTAGATATGTAGTATCAAAACCTTTTCTAAACGTGTTTTAGTACAGGGAAAAAAGAAAGATGAAAAACATGTTTTAAATGGAATAAAAGCAAGAATTGCATGTAACTTGGTATAGAATTACTACTGCTACTGTCTCTCGGTTCCATGTCAAAATATTAAAAACTTATGCTTGGTGTAGAATTACTACTACTACTACTGTGTTTTGGCTCCATATAAAGAACATAGTTTACTCCTTTTTATGTTAATTGAACTATTATTTTATCGTAACAGGGCGTTTGGGATTCGTTATATAAGCATCTACTTATTGCATTTTTCATTTTTATATGTTAATTTATGCATATTATGTAAGATGTGTTTCAGAATGCTTATTTTTCCGTTCTCTTTTTCTGATCTTACAGCTGTTGCATTTGAGTCAAGTAACTTCAAATCGACCCATCCGCGTAACTTCGGAAGGTGAATTGCAGGGAACATGTTGAAGCTAAAGACACTGCCGCATTCATTATGGTAAGATATGGCTAGATAATATAGTATGTGCAAGATTATATTGTCATTTTAGTCGACTATTGTGACATGTTATTTACACTCTTTAAACAAAGTTGATACCAATGGTCACTCTGGATTGCGTTTCACTCAAATGGGTAAAAATGGTTAAAAAAAGGCAACTGTGCTACAAAAGGCCATTGAACTCTTTCAAAAACTTTAAAGACTAAAAATACCAACAAAAACAACTCACCAACAGCTCATTTGCTAACAATTGCACCTACATATGCATTATCACAAATGTTATGTGTAAATGGGGATGAGAGAATGGGAATTAGTTTTGTTGCGGTTACTCTGAACTGATAAACAAAAACAATTTTTATTGACCCGTCAATAGTGATTTATTTGATATCATGTTTGCAATGTATAAAACCTCAAAATTGTTCATTCATAGTATAAGATCTTTTTTCCGAAAATACTCCTCTTAAGTTAAGGATAAGTTTGTATTTGTGATGATTTGCATAACTGATATCTAATATACCAGATACACCTGTCTTGGTTATGAGTTCGATTTGTGTAAAAATATGTTAAGTTTGACTGGATTGAATTGCCACCGTCTTTTCATCAACAATGCTTTTCTTTATTTTTTTTTACTGATAATAAGACACTTCGGTTTCAGGGGAGCAGAGCCTAGGCAACTGCCGTTCTTGTTAGGAATACGATTTTTCATAAGAAAGATTCGGTCACCCCAAATATGATTAAGCATTGTTATAACAACCCGTAATTTTTCGGACTATTTTTTTTATAGTGAAGATATTTATTATATAATTTTCTGACTTATACCGATGATTAAAATATATAAACGAGAGGTTTTCTTGCATTTACTGAAAAACGACCCTGCACGCGTACCGACACTCAGTTAGTTATGGCAAAAGTCAAATAAATATTTTTCTGAGATAGAATTAATATTTTTATTTTACTTTTATAAAAACACACACAAAACTGTATATTACGCGTTTTACTAAAAACGTCAAACCGAGAGACCGCGGCACACATTTAAGCTTAAACGGGACACGAAATACATTCACAAAAATTCAAAACTATTCTTTTCCCTAAAGATTCTGCTATGCCGCCCTATATGGTCACATGTGTGACTAGAAAATGGTAAAAAGCAAACTTTACATATTTGTATATGGGTAAAAGAAGTTAAAGCACACAACATATTATTATCCAATGTCTTATTGGGCTTTGCGAGATCTAGTGTCCAGCTTGTATTCCATTCGACACCCACATTACATATTCACATTCACAAAGTTTTCACAAAGCCATTAAACATTTGCTAAAGATTGTGCTTGGAAGGACTTGGGTAAAATACTTGGAGTTTTGGGTTAAAACTCTTGCTCTTTGTTCTTGCTCTTCATTCGACACTCACACCTTCAACACCACTGTAAGATTTGAACATGCTATAACCTTGTACATTCATTTTTTTTGAACTTTAAGTTACTTATACAAGTTTCTTTGTTATTTAAATTACAAAAACTAGATAATAAGTTTTAAAATCTTCTTGCTCGACATACACAAAACACCACTGTAAGGATTTTCTAAAACCAAATCTTGCACTTTTTGTTTACTACTTTGCAAATATAATGATAGTTGTCAATATGTTACTAAAGTTAAGCTTTGAAAGCTATAAATGTGCTTCTTGACTTTAATCTACTCGACATACATGCATATATAAAATATAGTTGTGTTTCTAAGCTTGTGTGGTGATGACTAAACTTGTGTAACATTAAAAAGCAAAATAAAGTAAGATAGAGCTTATTTCATACAAATCGACACATATATATTTAGGAGCTTGTTTGGACAATTTCTTTAACTGAAAATAAACAAAAGGAAATGTAGATCTAAAGAAAACATAAGTATTGGCTTATTTTTGGAAAAGTACTTAAGTGCTTATTTTTGACGTATTAGCTTATTTTGAACTAAAAATGTGAAGTGCTTAATTGATAAAAGCTTATAAACTTATTTTTCACAAACTTGTCTTAAGGAATTACTTTGAAAAGAAATCATGTATGTGTCGAGACTAAGGTAGCAGTAGACTAACCATTTTCGTTCCAACAAAACTAATCAAATAACAATAAACCATTAAGTCTTTGTTGAAGTAACTATATAAATATCAGTATTTTACTAATAATATAAAAGAAAAGGACTTTTAGTTCAGTGTTTGGATTGTTTGATTGTGAGCTTACGCACCCGAGTTCGAATCTTGTGGTGGTTTATTGCTTTGCTTATTATTTTTAGTTGTTAGGTTTTGTTTATTATCTTTGGTCAACCAAAAAGTCAAAGTACTTATTTCGAAATACTATTAACACATTTTCGTACAACTTAATTTAAACATATACAGTTTGTTTGACTCTCGGTATAATTATGGGTATATTATTGAACTTGACTAGTTCATTTTGTATTTAGTTAAATTGCGATAAAAAGTATATATTTGACATGTTTTTGCAACACTTGGTAATTATGGGGAAACTAATATTTACGAACGGGTCATGCCTAATTTTCGTAAATTTTCTATACTTAGAATATTTTTCATAAACCTGACTAAAAGACGAAAACTATATAATATGAAATTATTCATAACAAATATTATATAAAATTTTCTAACGTATTGTTCACTAACTTAATGTTTATGTTGTCCGCACAATATATTGCCGGACAACATAAACATTTCATAAATACTTAACGTAAGTATTTAACATTTTACTAACGACGTTTATTTCAAAAACACTTTACTTAAGAATACTTTCCGTACTAAGTCTTTCGATTACTCTCGAACCGAAGACCTATCAGTCTTGAATACTTTTTATACAATCAAACGTATTCGTGTACTTTTCCAAGAGCCAATACTTATAAACACTTTTAAATGATTTAAACATAAAAAGCTACCACACAAGCAACAATAAACACCGCTTGAGAACACTTAAACTTAATTAAGCTCATTGAGTCGTGAATCAATGTAAACTAAGACTTGCCATACTAATCTAGGTCGCGTGTCGGTGCCGCACACTATCACTACTTGACTTTACCCTATTCAGACAGTTTTACTTGAGGTGAGTATACACGAACCCCCTTTTTACCGCTTTACTGATTTGGGGTGGAATGCATGAACCTAAACTTAAACTATATTGTTTGAACTCTATTGCATATTTTGAGCTTTTATGACTTGTTTTGAACTCTATGACATATTATGAACTTATTATCTATTCTGGACCCTTTAGTATGTTTTGAACTATAATGTACCGTACGTCCTTGACCTAAAGTCTTCCCTGTTAGGAGCAGTCTTGATTGATAGTATATAATAGTTGTTATGATGTACTGTTCGTACAAACAGTACATTCGCATTGTTAGTCCCCGATTGGTTTACCGTTCGCACTCCAATTTATACGTACCGTTCGTACGGCCTCCTTGCGTGGGGCAGTAGGTAGTATGGATAGCGCTATTAGAGGTCGGCCAGCCTCTCGTTCCCCTGTCTACGGAATGCATATTATTTACTTTTGGGGCATTGCCGCATACTTTATTATATACAAGGCATTATTATTATATATTGTCTTTCTCAAAACGGCTTTTGTACTATATAAAACCTGTGTACTCACCAACTATTTTTATAGTTGACCCGTTTTCTCATGCATTTCAGGTGATCGTTGGTAAGCATAATTTAAGAAGACTTATGAATAAAGGAGTCGTCACGAGTCATCCTTAGTTATTATGTAGTAAAATGTTATCTTTTGGAAACTAAACTTAGGTTTTAATTGTCGAGGTCGGTTTGAATGATATTGTAATGTTGTACGTTTTCTTAAATTTTAATTATGGTATTGTACTATATCTCTTTGGCAATGTATATTGAATGTGTCGCACCTCGCGTTTCCGCCTCCGGCGGGGTGTGACAATTGTTTAGCTCGTAGTAGTTTTAATAGTTATTAGTTCGTAGATTAGAAGTAGTTAGTATTCGTGGAGTCGGGTCGGGTCTTTACCCACTGTCAGCCCGATCCACAGCCCAAGTGGCAAAACCTTGTACATATAAAAGCCCTCTCCATCCTTAGAGAGGGTTGAACCTTCTCTTAATCTTATTTCTTTTTTTTGGTTCTTTCTCTCTCTAAGGTTCCATTCTCTCTCTCTTTCTCTCTCTAAACTTTCATCTTTCTTTCTTCTTTCTTTCTTTCTTCTCTTGATTCGATCCATAACCACAAGAACCATACATGTTATATTATTAGTGTTCTACAATTGGTATCAAGAGCCAAGGTTACATTTTGGGACTTGATCTACTCGGATTTTAGTTTGGTTTCTTTGTGGTTTTCTTTTTGGTTCGATATATAGTAGTGGTAATATCAAGATGTGAACTTTGTTTATGGTTTCATTTGATAAAAGTATTCTAGCCACTAGGACAATATTCATGATGGTGACGGTTCTGTTTTATTCCAGCAGTTTGGTCTGTGTTCTTGGCAGCGGTTTGGTCTGTGTTCTTCGCAGCGGTTATGTCTTGTTTTAGGACTGTTTGGCATTTATCTTAAAAGGGGTATAGAGGACAAAACACAGGATTGTGACAGTTTTGTTTGTTTCTTCCAGCGTTTAGCTATTATAGCGGTTCTCTATTGTAGCGGTTTCTTCAAGTCAGCTGTTTCCATTATTTCAGCGGTTTAATTATTTTAGCGGCTACTTTTTCTCTTCCTAGGGTTTACAGTTTACGGATTTTAGTAGCGGCTAATTAATCAAACTAGCGTTTACCTTTCTATTCAGCGGTTAGATCGTTTGGTAGCGGTTAGCTCTTTAAAGAAAAATTAACAAGAGAATCCTAATGGCATGCTGCCAATATTTTGTTAGGTCTAGCGGCTAGTTCACATAATGTAAAGAAAGATTAAGTAAGCAGATGAAGACAAGAACAAAAAACCAGAATACCAAGACTCGTTTGAACCTCAGTCTTCTACATCATCAGTCCAAGAACACAACACAAATCCAGAATCAATAACCAACACTAATCCATGCCTCATCAATCCTTATCCAATATTAAACGACAACAGCTTACAATAAATCAAGACTCGTACATCATTTAACAAAATAATTACAAAATCTCAGATTGTTTGACGTGTTTGGCTAATGTAGCAGCAAGACCATCGAGGGTCATTCACACGTGAAAACATTCATACAGATGTTTTTGAGGCTTATAGCCTAGTTTAAATATCCGAACAGGTGAACGATTAAACATAAAAACCAATCGGTTTCCATCTATCCTTCTCGTTCGTTAAAACAAAATGAATTAAACAAACCAAACCTACCTGAGACCCCTACAGAGATCTTGAAGATTAATACTTTTGGTGGTCGGTCACTTTGAGCTGAAACGTATTAACAATTGAAGAAAAATGGTGTGAGATTCGTCTGTGTTAAAGTACGAATCTTGTTTGTTATTTTCGTTTGTGAGTCTCGATGAGTTGGTGATTGTTCAAATGAGATTTGATGATGTGATTTGTTGAAGATGGGGTTGATTGTGACTGCATTGAGCTGGAAGAGACAAGAAGGATGATGGGGGCGGATTCTTTTTGGTTATAGAGATTAGGGTTAAGGCAAATGGTGTTTAGTGGGGTTATATAGGGCGTAGAATTAGGGTAATACTTAATTTAGTTGGGCTTGCACTTAACTTCCATTGGGCTGCCGGGTTTTTGTTCTTGAAGTGGGCCTAACGATTTGTTCCTTTTGGACTGGACTTAGTTCACGAGTATCTCTAATTTACATGACAGAGTGATTTTGAGTGAGTCCGAATTTTGTTTATAAAATTGTTGGAACTTGTAGTTGGTAACATTGTATAGGTATGATCGTCGGGGTAAGATTGTGATTAAGCAGTTATTGATACGCGATTGATTATTAATTTTGGATTACAGTTTTTATCTGAGCTTCTAGAACCCGAGATTAAGATTTATGTTGGATTGAGTTATTTTCGGGCTTGTTGGATATCTACGGGATTTGTTCGGGTTTCAATCATACAACCATTACATTTATCAAACAATCATCTAATCATTTACCGATCCACCAGTTTCTCATAGTTTCACGGTTTTTTTTTTCTTGATTTTGTAAAATCCCGCGAAAGAATCTATTTCTCGGTTTAAATCATAGAATTATAAAATCGCGTGCACATTCACAATCATGTCTACCAACTCAGGTTCTGTCATCTCGGAGATACTCAAGTTGTACGACATGGACGATGAACTTAAGATTCACAACAAAGTACAACTGACAAACGCTTCTGATCAGACAACCGTTTTCGAGTCAGATTATGCTGCGGTGGAATTGTCATGTTCGAATTCTAAAGAGAAAGAGTTTCATCAGCCACATAAATTGTTCAATAACGCAGAGAAAAGCTCCATAGAATGCTTCTGACAACTTCATTCACACCTCTCGGTACTTTTAGAGGGAAATGGATTCAAAATGGGATTCGAACGTGCATTTGCAACTCTCTTTGGTCAAGATGTTGAGGATTTCACTGACACAATGATTCTCAACTTAGATCAACTACAACAACAACTTGACCGAGGAAATTCTTCAAAAATTGTATCCATGGCTGCTATTTGTGTGATTGGCAAACAACTCCAAGTGTTCTTTGATTCAAAATTCACTCTGGAGTATGACCATCATAGTGAGATGACTAAAAGGTGCTTTGCTGATCACACGGGAATTGAGGTTGACACGTTCAGAGATACACTCATCCAACTCATGGGTGATGTTAAGGCGTTCATTGAGGAAAGAGCACAACACAGACGTTTGGATGACGACAAAGTGAAGGGATCTCTGGTAAAATCATGTGATGGTATTGACGATTCGGGTAAAGCTTTGGATGTTGGGTTAGGTGTCACGATGTGTAAAGGACCAGAGCCTGATAAGCTTGACACTACCAGCAGTTCAGTGACTCTAGTCACCCATGGCATGGATGCTGATTTTAGACCGGTTAATGAACAAATGTCATGTGCTGAGGTACCCTTAACTGTTCAACAAAATGTGATCCCTAATGAACGTCAGCATACTGATCAAATCAAACTCAATTATGACACAAATTTGTTGGAAAAGACTGATAGCAATACCATGTCTAATTCAACAAATAGGAGTCATAAAGGGGGAGAAAGTGATCAGGATGCTGATCGTGATGGTTTGTTAAGTTCTGTGTTTATGGCTGATGCTTTTAAATCAAATGATATGGTTGATAAAGAAGTTTTTAATGAACTTTCAAAAAGATTTTTACAGCTTGAAAAACATTGTATTTCTCTTGAAATTGCAATGCAACAAAAGGAAGAAAGTCTTCAGATTAACCAACCATGTAAAAATCCGGAACTTCCTGATTTTCGTGAATACTTTATGATTAATGATTTGAAAGCTCAGCTAGAAACAAAGGACTTGACAATCAGCAACCTGAAAAAACGTATTTCTGAGATGTGTGATATGTATAATGAAGTTAAGGATAAACATGAATGTGCTGTTATTGAATTGGAACAAAATGTGGCTAAGTTACTTGTGGAAAATGAGTCTTTGAAAATGAAGTGTAAAAATCTTAACGAGACAATCAAAGTAGCTAGAACTAAGACGGTAGAACAAACAACTTCTTTGATTGTCCAAAATAATGAATTCAAAGCTCAACTCATGGAAAAGGGTTTCACAATTGTAGCATTAAAAAATGAGCTAAGAAAAGCAACAGGGAATAGTGTGAACACTAAGTTTGCAAAACCATCAATCTTGGGGAAACCTGTTTTACCTTCGAATAGAAACCATTCAGTTGGTAGACAACCGACTGCGTTTAGATCTGAACGACCAAAATTTTCAAAAACTCGGTTTGCCTCCCAAGTTGATACGGAACAAGTTTTGACAAAACCAGTCACTCCACATTACTTGCCTAAGTCTGATGATTCTAGCTCTGCGAAACCTCAACATGTAGTTACTACTGCTCCCAGCTCCTCTAGGTATAGTTCCAAAACAGTGACGAAACCAAGCATTAAGGTTCAAAAGGACTATGATCTAGAAAAGGCTAGGAAAAGGGCTCTACTTCAAAAGGATGGTATCTTAGGTACTCAACCTTATAGGATGCCTCCTAGTGTATTGAGGAACAATGCTAAGGTTCAACATGCCAAGTCTAGGGTTTATTATAAGTCACCTAAAATTCATATGAAGCAAAACAAACCGAAAACTTCTCCTAGGAGGATACCAGCTCCTAAATCTTTGGAGGCTAGGAATATCGATAAGTCTTCCACTATGCATAAAAAGCTTAGTAATCCTAGACCTTGCCATAAGTGGATTCCAACTGGTAGAATTTCTAAGAACGTCGGACTTAAGTGGTTACCTACCGGAAAGTTGCTCACTAATGGCAATACCATGGTTGAACGTGAAACCCCCAAGGGTTTGGATACAGCTGCTACTAACCCATATATATGCAATCAAGCTTGTAATGTTAGTGCAGGTAGTCCTTACTCAGTTGCAGGTACATCGATCATTCACTACATGAAAAGACTCAATGTCTGGAGGCATAAAGCAATCATATCTCCGGCTTTAGGAGTTCTTGAATGTCAATGTTGATGTATGTGTACTATGACGTCTGAATACATCAGTTCAGGCCTCGCTCTTCAATGACTATGACGTTTGAACACCTCGGTTCAAGCCTCGGTCCTCAATGTCTACATGATGGTGTCTGCTGACAACACTTCAGGCCCCGTTCATCAATGAAAAGAAAGGTGTACGATTCAGTGCGCTTTATCTTCGGAAGAAGAGAAATCTTCTTGGTTTTGATCATCTTCAACAACATGCTTCATGCTTTCTCCATGTTCGTTCATTCATCAAGTAGATCTACCTATCTTTGATCGAATTCTTATACATTTGGTCAATCAAAAATTACAACCTCGTTTGAAATTTTTGAGGGGGAGAAGGGTGAATGAAATACATGATTGATAGTATTTTTCATTCACTTACTACATGATGATTGATGCTTGAAGAATGGTCATTCGACTCTCCTCAAACACCTAATGCTCCATTTACTAAGAATGATTGGGATTTATGTTTGATGAATACTTCCAAGCTTCAACGAATGTTGAACATCTAGTTTCTGAAGCTCCTTCTTCGGTTTCTGTTGGCTCTTGGTTCATCTTCTTCCATCTCCATTGAGCAAGATGCACTAGTTTGAAGTATTTCTCAGACTACTCACGAAACCCAATCTCCAGTTATTCTTCAAGGTGTTGATGATGACTATCATGATAATGAAGCTGCACATGAATAATGATCCGTCTTCTGGTATTCCTTTCCCAAAACCAGACTCTAAAGAATCTCCTTCTTCAAGGATTTTTTGTTCCTTCCATTGTGCACTTTGTAAACCAACCGCAAGATCATAAAGGAAAATGTCGGCTAAGTATTTGGACATGGAATGTCATGTGATCACGGAGTTTATTTGGTATCCTTTATTTGAGATTGTAGTTAACTTTCACAAACGGCGTGATCTTATTTTATCTTGAAGTCGGGGTTGGTTGGATGCATGACTTTCAATGATAACTTGCTCGTGATTAAGATTTAAGTTGAAGACTTGGTTTATCTAGTTACCAGCAGTCGGGGTGGATGGTTGAAGACCTGGTTAACTATCACTTTAAGGAGTTACGTTGTAGTACTCAGTGTCACACACTGATGACGTTGTGGATAATCGCAAGAGGTGTTAATGTATCATACTTTGATTAAGTATTGAGTACTTAGGGATTTGCTTGAAACATAAATTCTCTACACCGTTCTTCCAACATTAGTGCAAGCTTAAGTCACCAGAATGGGGAATTTTACTTCAGCCTCAAGTTTAGTATATCGGGTTTGCGTCTTCAGTGGTCACTTAAAATAGCCTACTTAAGGGTTGGTAATGATAGTCATAGAGAGTTTCTGTAGCAGTTGATTCTCACCAAATACATCTGAGCCAATATTGTTCTTCTCACATGATTTGTGTTAGTATTTAATTTTTTGGGGTGTATGATGCTTTTCTACTCTCTAGTTTATCACTTTAGTTGCATATGATAGATTGGTTATATAGTAATATCTGTATAAGCTCTTAAAACAATATGGGGTACCAAAAAGAAATTCAATCCCATTGTCTTTACATTGTTCTGATAGAATACTTCTTTCATATTTTGGTTAAAATGGTGTTCCTCTTTAAAGAGTGTTTGGCATGCTTTTTTCATCAAGATTCAGATTTATTTATAGTGCGCTAAGAGGGTTCTATGTCCTTTGGAACGTCTATAGTGCGCTAAGAGGGTTCTATATAGGCATAGATGGAGCCATGAGTTATATTAAACCTAACTATTACCAAATGTTATTGTGGTATTTGTGGTTATGTAATGTTATGTAATAGACGTTGTATTTGTATTAAACCTAACTTTTTTTCAATACTTTATTTCTTGTAGGCGTATGATGCTAGACTTGTCGTGAAAAGCAAGTTGCATTACTTTGCATTCATGAAATATCGATTAGACCAGCCACGGCGTAGCATGTTTGGTTCGCGAGAAACCAACGTTTAATATAGTTTCCAAGAAATACGTGAAAATACGTATTACCCGGGTCGTTTCGTGTGAAGGTGTGAATGGAAATTCGATTTCCGAGACGAAAAACGTGTAGTGAATGGGATAAAATGATAAGATGAGAATTAAACTAATAAAAGGGATTCTAAACGCAATCTAAGTTATCAAATAAAGGCAAACGTAAATTAGAAACGTAAACACGTATTAATAAACGTAAATAAAACGTATCGTTACAACTAAAAACGTGAAATTAATGCAAATTTAACCCTAGGGATGCAAATGAAATTTTTCTAAGCTAAAAATAATAAAAGAAAATTTTTGGAAAAAGAAAATTAATATTTTTGGCTTTTTATTTTTATTTATTAATTAAAAACTATTTTTGTATTTTTGTTTAATAAGAGAAAATGAAAGTAATTAGAAAATGAAAATTAAAATCTACAAATTTAATTTTTAAAATTCTAACTCAACTAAAAACTAATTTTAAAAATAAAAATGAAAACTATTTTTGTCTTTTTGTGAATTTAATTTGAATTAAAAAGTAATTAAAATAAGGAAAAATGAAAAAGAAATACTAAAACTATTCTAAAAATTATGAAATTTTTATGGAAAATCTAAAATTATAAAATAAAGCTACTGTAAAAAGAACTTTGGAAAAATAAGCTGTTAAGTGCTTATTTTGGCCAATAAGCAGTTTGAAAAAGTGCTTAAAAATAAGCTGTTTGACCAAAAGTGGTCAAACTTTTCCAAAATGTTTATGAGACTTAAATAGACACAGAAACACTTAATTTTTACCAAATTGAACTCAGATATATACTATGCAAACCAATTTCAGTCCAATTAAGCTCAATAATAAGCCAAATAAGCACAAACAGGTACTAAAAAGCTCAGGACAGTGAGAATAATTCAAAAACACTTAATTGATCTCAACAGGAACAATGGATTCAAGTACACAAGCCAATGCAATCAAATTCAACAAAGCTGATGACTCAGCTTACACAGTTGGATTGGACAGATTAGCAAGGCAAAATAAGCACTCACAATAAGCTCAAAGATGGAAAACTAAAATTGAAACTTGAAGTCAGCTAGGTTGGCAGTGTTTTGCCCCAAAATTCAATCAAAAAGCTTAAGTAGATAAGTAGCTATGAGCTTATGAACTTGGGCTCATGAACTGTTGTTTGGATGTACAGGGCAGTTTCACAATCAACTAGTCACTATTGAGCTTAATTTCAGATAAGCTAATGAGATCCAAATAGCAGAACTCTTTTTGAAACTTAATCACCACCTGAGATACTATCCAAAAACACTTTTCAAAATCATTTTGAATCAAAATTCATCACTGTGCAATCCTTTGAAAACTGACCCAAACAGATTCTTAAAAAACCTTTTTGACTTTTTATCTTTTAAGCAACTTTGACTAATTCTAATTTTAATCTAACTTAGATGCTTACTAATGATGTATAATGCTAAAATGAAACTAAGTTAAGCTAATATAACTAAAAATTTAACTAGGATGATGATTTGCTAAACTCAAATTCTAACAGATTATCAAAATATGAAAATGAAAAGAGAATTTTGACTTTAACCTTATACCTACTGTTTTTATGTCTTGTAATAACCTAATATGAACCTAAGTGATACATCTAAACAAGTTTTAACCTCTGAAACACTAGCTATCACAGTCAAACAACCTGTTCCAAACACCCTCTTATAATCTGTTTTGAAAATTTTTCAAAGCAACTGTGAGATCTACTTATCCAAACCACCAAATCACATCAATATAAGTTCAAAAGGGTCTAATTCAACTCAGATACACATATCTCAACCAACAAATACCACAGATTCTCAGTATGCAAATAATAACTAGACTTAAACAACTAATCAACTTATGATCTCACAAACTCAAATAACAATGAACAAGCACAGAATTCAATAACTAAAACTCAAATAACATCAAACAAGCATCAATGAAACAGTAAAAACTTAGACTAAACAGATCTATACTATATATATTAAGAGGAACAAAAATGAGAAAGGTACTCACAAAAATCTTCCTCCTCAGCCACAATTGAGGAGGATTCACTAAGCTAGCCTATCTTTTGATAGGCTAATCACTTCCCTTGCTTGATTAACATATCACTCCCAACAGTATCACCATGGATCATTAGGTCAGTTGACCCTTTTTGATACTTGAACAAAATGAGATAAAAAGGACACTATAAGTTCACTATTAGCTATATAAAGCTAGAATGAACTTGTACAAACAGAGATCAAAGCTTTTTGAAGCTAGGTTTGAATGATGAATATATATTTTTTATTTTTATTTATTTTCTGATTTTTATTTTTATTTTCTTTTTTTTTTATTTTTTTTTTTATGAAATACTAATATGAGATATTAAAACTTAAATGATTTGCAAATGATTAACAAAAGCTAATGAAACAGTTCTAGTTATGAATCTAAAACTCTTATAAAATGATTGAGAATCAAACAACTAAAATAGATGAAGACTAATTATAAAAGGAACACTAGAATTTCATTAATCAAACTATGAGATTACAAAGGAAATTTGAAAATTACAATTCAGAAAACATTTTGACAGAATAACAGTACTCAAAATCTACTCTCTAAACAATGAGGGTGAGGGTTCTATTTATACACGAATGGGGGTGAGTCCTTGGATCCTTCTAGTCTGCCAGGTCACTGATCCAGGTGATATGTGTGTTTGTTTAGAGTCTTCTCATCCGTTTGATGGCCTTGGGCACCACTCCAATCAATTATAGCCCTTGGATTAAATTTCCCAATGATTTGGGCACTCACTCCCACACGGATTCGTGACCTGGCACCTTCTGCACATGTCAGTCTCTTCTAGAAGTCAAGCAATTGTACCAATTTGCCCTTACTCGCAGTCAATTTTGGGGATTTACCCACGTGAACAGTATTAGGGTTCATGTTTTCTGGGTAAAGGGTAAAAGGGGTGGCGGGTAAATTTATTTTATTATTTTTTCGTTTTTATTGTTTTGTTGACCAGGGGTGTTGGGGTTGACCTGGGTTAATGGCTGGGCTGGGTGTTTAGGTTTAAAATGGGTATTGGGCTAGTGGGATTGGTTTTGGGCTGATGGGGTTTTTGGGTTTATTAAATGGGTTTAGTTAAAATGGGTGTAAGGTTTTAGGATAAATTAAGGACCAATAGTGTAAAAATTAAAAGTGTAGGGACCTAGGCTGCCAAATCTGAATAGTACTATCCAAGGGCCATTGTTGTCAATCTCTTATTCTAGAAGGGTCTTTTGTCTTTTTCTTCCACAATGTCTTTTCAGGGAACATTCTTGACAAATTCTGAAAGTGGAGGGACCAAAATTGACAATTTCTTCAAACTTCTTCCAAGGACCATTTCTGATAAGATAGGATTCTCCAAGGTTGATTTTGACTTTCTGAATATGATTTCGACCAATTGACTTCCCCGGCTTCGGCTTTTGACACTTTCCATTCTCGTGCTCGTTTTTGTCGGGCTTTTGCGGTTTTGATGTGATTTCTGAAATATCCGTACCTGCACGATCACAAACACAAAAACACACTATCTTTGGCATTTATGGTTAGTTTTTGGTTGTTTTGGTCTTAATTTGGTAAATAAAAGGTGTATGAATAAGCATACACCAATGTTTAATGACACGTGTTTTGGACCATGGCTAAATCTGAGCTACGTTGATAATGAAGAAGGGCTTGTTCATTACATGCTTCAGAAACAATTCCAACAAAAAGATGAGAGCTATGATCTTCCACTTGTGTACTATTTGAATGGACATAGTCTAGCTTTTGGCCGACAGGAATTCTGCCTCCTTACTGGTTTTAGATTTGGTATTGTCAGTTTTAGGAAACGGCGTTACGGTCAGATCCCTTTCCGTGACAGTGTTTTTCCACACAAGGTAGGGCAGCATGTGAAATTAATTGATCTATTCCAAATCATTGAAGATGAAGAGGTGTTTATAAAACTATCTGATGAGGATGCCATACGGGTTTGCCTTTTGCTAACACTTGATGTTATATTTATGGGTAAAGACTTGGGTTCTATCGTTGATGATATTTTCCTGAGGATGGTCGAGGATCTAGATGAATGGAATGCATTTCCATGGGGGGAGCAGGTTTGGAGGCAGCTTTATGATTCAATTAGAAATGTCTCTTCCAAGCATATACCGGGTTACCGTGAAATAACGGGTGTTAATGAATCTAAAGATCTTCCTACTTATAGCTTGAATGGATTTGTTGCTGCTTTCAAGGTTAATACTAACAAACTTTGTTAACAATATTTTTTATTTTTGTACATTTAAGATTTTATATGTTTCTGGT